>JAWDEX010000015.1:2626913-2638536 GCA_035221805.1 Trichilia hirta | reverse complement strand
TTACCAGCTAAAGTCTAGTTTATTGTAGTGTGATCTCTAAGAAGGCAATGGCTTGGGTAGTAAGGTATTTGGCAATGATATTATTGTTTGAAAATTCTAATTCATATATTGTCATTTTTACTGGAATTTGAAGGTGTTTTACGTTCTACTTATTTTAGCTAGCATGGGCATTATCGTTTCATTACAGTTGGGTCTATCCCTTTGACCATTTGGTATTACCTCTCCCTATTTATTTTTTTATCTTTCTACAATGCAGAATAACACTGGGAGGAAGTGGTTGAAGAAGGTGCATCAAGATTGGAACATTCTTCAGAACAATCTGCCTGGTAAGGATTCTGCCAGTATCTTGTGTATAACATCTTCTGGTTGCTTGACAACATTATCCGTTATATCATTCTTTGGTCTAAGATAGTTCAAAAAATTTACCAGATGGAATCTATGTACGAGTCTATGAAGATCGTATGGATTTATTAAGGGCTGTAATAGTTGGGGCATACGGGACACCTTATCAAGATGGTCTCTTCTTTTTTGATTTTCACCTACCTCCTGGGTATCCTGATGTTCCACCGGTAAGTAATGCTGACTTGAATGTTTACAATTATCTCTGGTTTAGACGTTACATTCTGATCATGTTCACCAAATTCAGTGTTTTTTGTGCTCTGAATTTGATGAACAAGAAAAATTTAGAAGTATTCTTCTTTTTTCCTGACCAAGTTTGCGATACTTCAGTCAGCATACTATCATTCTGGTGGTTGGAGAATAAATCCTAATTTATACGAGGAAGGCAATGTGTGCCTTAGCCTTCTGAATACATGGACTGGCAGAGGAAACGAAGTGTGGGATCCAACTTCTTCTAGCATTCTTCAAGTCCTGGTTTCGCTCCAGGGGTTGGTGCTAAATTCTAAGCCATATTTTAACGAAGCTGGGTATGATAAGCAGGTTGGAACAGCTGAAGGAGAGAAAAACTCGTTGGCTTACAATGAGAATACTTTCTTGCTTAACTGCAAAACAATGATGTATCTTATGCGGAGGCCTCCTAAGGTGATTATTGCTTTCCATCTCGTCTGCCGGTATTTCTATTTGTTTTGGTGATAATTATAATTTTACCTCGACTTTTTGTAATCTCCGGGTTGAGACAGTCATGAGGGATTTAAATGTTTGGGTGTAATTTAGAGTTTTAGTTACAAATTTCAGACTCGTGTGCAGATATTATGCCACCCAAATTAACTGGGTTGTCTTTCTCATTGCATGAGATTGTCAAATCTTAAAAATCACGTTGATTATGGGGCCAGTTTTCAGTAGAATTGGCATTTAGTTCACCTTTATGTGTGTGAAAAGGATACCTCCAACATCACCATTTGCTCCCTGCCTAATATGCGGCAACTAAATTAACGAATATGTGTCTGGTGTGTATGTTCTGCATGGTGTATGGAATTTGTATCAAATAAGTGGAAACAAGATTGATCCACTATCTCACTCGAGTTAAAAGAGTCAAGTTACGAACTACTTGAACCTGAAAAACAATTAGTTCCAAAAATCATCTGCCTATTCAAGTAACAAGTTAAAATAGTGAATAAACAGCATTTTTTGTGTTAGGAAGTCAATGAAGGTGGCGTATTTTTTTATTTTGTTTGTTTACAAATAAGGAGTCGTATATCTATGCTAATTAGATATCTTGCCCAATGGCGAAACATGCCATCTTTTGCATTGTCCAAAAATTGTTTGACAATTTGTTTACTAATTGAATGATAAATGCAGGACTTTGAAGAGCTTGTCAAAGACCATTTCAAGAAGCGTGGTTGCTACATTCTCAGGGCCTGTGATGCATATTTGAAGGGTCACTTAATTGGTTCTCTAACAAAAGATGCATCTGCAAGTGATAAGGATAACACTAATTTAACATCAGTTGGCTTTAAGCTGATGCTAGGTAAAATCGTACCAAAGCTCATATCTGCGCTTATTGAAGTTGGAGCTGAGTGTGATGAATTTAGACATATGCAACAGTCATAATACAGGCCTTGAACGGCCAACTGTCCGGCATTGACTTGGAGCTGGTGAGGTCGTTTTTGTTGTTGCCAGTATTTCCAAATTTCTCAAACTATTTTATGGAAAGGCTTTTCCTGTTTTACGGATGGTGTGTTCATATGAATTGTGATTAGAAATATTCTTCGTTCTTGTTTGGAAGCTTAATGATTTCTAGTAGTTTAGTATTTTGGAGCAAATTGCTCAGTCTCATCTTGGTTTTCGTATGAAAGTTTCTGTTAGAAAACAAAGCAATATTTTTTCTAGTCATTTCCTTCTTTCTTTTTTCGGTTTTGATGCCAACTTTTTATGTTCATATATTTTCTCTCATTGTATTTTTCTGTAGGATCAAGCAAGTAGTCAAAGCTTTTGATTTGACTGTTTCTACTACTTTGCCATTGATGATGATTGGAGCAAAGATTATCCTCCAAATTCTTCTTTCACATTTCATTATAATTTTATAATTTTCCTTGCACTAAGTTGGTTTTGCTTGTATCTGTTATTGTTATTGACATTTATGAGCAATATATTCTTGTCAAAATACTGTTATTAGGCAACCAGATTTTTTCATGAATTGATTCTCACCATAATCACTCTTTTAGGATCCCTTTTGACATAACCTGAGTAAATATTAGGGTATAATTGGAATTGAGGTGCTGAGGATAGACTTCGGGCATGTTTGATGTAGGTGATTTTTTTGTTTTTTGGCTTCGAAAAAATTAATTTTTACTAAAAAATGACATTATCCTTATATAATAATATTAAATGTTAGTAAAACAAAAATAGACCTTGTTAAAAATTAGTGGTGGTGATAAAAAAAATTGGGTTCCTGGAAATCAGTCCAGCCCAATGGATTGTGGCTAAGCTCGCTTTGTTCAACCGGCCCATACCCACCCCTATTAAAAATTAATGTTCACAAAAATATAACTTTTATTTCTGATATATGTAAATCCTTAATGTTTGGTTCATCAAAATGATTAGTTTTAATAAGAGTAAAAATATTCATTAAAGTCCTAATTTATTAATAAAATAACTCCTCCTACTTGTACTAATGAATTATTGATATAAGGTCATAGAAGTGATTGTATTAATGGATTAAACTTTAATAAGTACTTTTCAAACTACTGAAACAATCAGTCTCTTTTTCTCTTTTAAAATTAAGTTTAAATCTTCACTAAATATTTTAAAAACTACTAAATTAATAAGTCTATTAGACTATTTTCCCTTTTAAAATTAATGAGAAAGCAGCACAATAAAATTCCTAGCAAAGAAATTTAATTGTTTAGTTGTATAAGAAATTTCATAGCAAAAATTGTTTGTTTGTATAATTACTTTTAATTATATTATGTTACTCTAAAAAAATGTTGTGCTGTGATAAATTACTAAAATTTCAAAATAAAATAAAAAGTATTTGAAGTAATATAATCTTTTAAAAGTAGTTTAAAAGACTAATTTGTGTTTTTATTGAGATTAGAGGGTAAATTAATTTTTTTAATTTTTCATATTTTTCAGTTACAATCAAACAACAACAAAAAATTAAAATTGTTTGTGAAAACAGACTAATCATACCAAACAAGCACTTAATCCCCAACCAATTTCTGCAATTAACTTGTTTTATACCAGCTTTACAGTATACACTTTGGAAAAGTAAATTTTTAGGAACTGACATTTCAAAATGCAAGCTTTTCCTCTACAGAGGATTACCTGCACCATGTAACTCAAATTGCCAGTAGGTAATAACTTGAAAGAAAACAATGGCAGTTCAATAATAGCTTAAAACCAGCACAAAATAGAATTAAAAATCACCACAAATCCCTCTCTAAGTAGCGGTAGTACCTTAAACAATGTAAACTGGAAGCCAAAACTGCCTGGGAATCCACAACCGGTAATCGGCACAGGAATCGGACAAAAATACAGCATCCACATTCATCTTTTCAGTTCTTAGAGAGCACATATTATGAATGAATCCACATTCCATTATCACACTTTGCATCCTTTACAAATTCTAGAAAGCAATCGCTGCCAGTTTCTCTCTTTGCTATTGAAATATGCAACAAAAGAAGATCTGTTGTTCCAAGATATAAGACCAATGACAATTTTTTTATGTTTTATGATACCTAGAAACTTCTAAGGACATAGATAATCTTAGGTGACAATTGAATTCTGCATTGCAAAATGTTTGAGTTCCATGATTAACCAGGCAATCTTAGATGACAATTAAGGGGGCTTAGATTTTGATACTCTTGTTTCTGCTGAAAGAAAATTCCTGCATACCAATAGCACCCACATTCACACATATGCATACTCATCCTTATATAGAGTGCTCCAACAGAGCCTTCATCATATTGCTTTCTTTTATCTAAATCCTACAAACTGCAATCACTGTAGTTTTGCAACCATTTAGCTGAAATAAATTCAAAAATCTCATCTATTAACTTTAGGGAGCACAAAATGATCACTTTCTATGTATGCAAGGATCCACAACAATAACTTTTGCTAAAAACAATGATCCAAGTTCACATATTCTATCTAGCATTATGCAATAAATGCCTCCAAATAACAAAAACAACAGCTTTACCATATCAGAGATTGCCTGATTCACTTTCAAAGTAATTAACTACTTGCAAACCATGCAAGCACAAATGAAATAACTATCACACAAAACCATAGTAACAAAAAATTATTCTCCTTTGGCTTTCGAAATTACAGAGAAAACCAGCATTTTTAGTTCTACCAAAATTTAAATTTTGCTTCGTAGTTCGTATCCACGATTTTTGCTCCCACGTCTCTTCTAGCAACCAACAATTTAACATATTATTACTCTATTCAAATACCCATCAAAACCACATCAATACACATACTAGAAATGGAAACATGAAATTCCAGAAATTTGCTATGTAAATTTATAACTTTTATTTTCAATAAATTTCCCTAAACTTCCTTTCAGAAGTTCATTGAACTAAACATACACAACTAATGCCACCATACTAAGAAGCCAAAACCAGAATCAAATAAAACAAAAACAAAAACGAAACTTTCATACACTGGTCTTGATTATCCTCCTCCTCGCCAAAAATCTCGCAACTGGAGGCGTAAGCGCTATGGTTATCGGCACTCTTATCGGAAAAAGCGCTTTGTTACACAGAATAGCCAAGGCAAGAGCTCCACCAGTCGACGCCGCCAGCTCAGCAGTCCGATTCCTCTCCTTCTTTTGCTCCTCTCCAATCCCTTCCGTTGATTTATTACTACTACTACTACTAAAACCAGCGTCTTTTCCTTCTGGGTTTTCTGAAAAGAACCCGTCAGAGGAATGGGATGATGAAATCTCACCTGGGTCTTTTGAGGAGATTCCGGGTAGGTTCCACTTAGCTAAGATTGATTCTACGTCGACGTTGTTCTTAATGGCAACGTAGAGGCCGGTGATTGAGGCGGCGGAGACGGAAAAGTGGACTCCAAGAGCTACTTTTCCGTACTTCTTCAGAAGCTCCTTGAATCGTCCGCCCCTGAATGCCGCCATTGATGGAATCGTAAGGATAGAGAGGAAGATATGGGTGTTGATTGTTTCTCCCGGTGTCTTCTGTCCCAGGGTTTTAGGGTTTTGGTTCAAGTAAAAGTTCAAATGGTAGCAGAGCAAGTGAAACTAAACGAGGTTCCTAATTCTTAAAACGACATCATGCTTTTTCACTTTTTCTTTTTTTCTTTTTTTTTTCAAATCATCTTTGCCATGCCAGAATTAAATTAAAATCTAGATGGGCCTAAAGGCCCTTTATTGTTGGGCTAATTGTGTGGTTTAGATTAGGAAAAGTTGGAAGCTCCAGTTGCAATTTAGGTCGCTAATCTTTTGCTTTTTACAAATAAGGACATATTTTGTCCATTTGTGTCTACTAGATCCTTGAACCTTATTTTTTTCATCTAAGAGTTTTACATTTTTAGACAATTTTACACTTATCAGATAACTTTTAATCTTTTTAAATGCCCATGAGAAAACTAAATGAACAAACCACTGCTGACCACTTAAGAGTCGTAGATAACGTTGAAATGTCATTTGACCTAACAATTTAAAATTAAAAATAAAAGTTTAGAAGTTATTTAACATTCTTTGAAACATTTGAGTCATATTTTATTTAATAAGTTTTCTCACAAAGATCTAAATTTTATTTAGATAAAGGGTTGGACAATTTTATTTAAGTAGTTTAATAGTTTTCAATAATTACAAATTAGATTTTATTTAATGGACTTTGTTACATGAAATAAATAATTATTTGATATTTTGATATTTGCAAGAATTTGAATATATGATGGTGAGATCAAACCTGACTTGATACTATTTTGAATTAACATCAAGATAATTAATTTTTATTGCATCTTATTAAGGTAACCGAAATATTTTTGTATGAATATAATTTGTTCATGTTATGAGGGATAGTTCAAGACTTATTTGATAAAAATAAACAAATTATGTGAAATTTGAAAACATAGGTAGGTTGAATATTATCAACCAATTTCGACAATCTCAAAAGCCATTTTGACATTTTCTAAAGACATGGCATGCATAGGTATAGCTTGAGATTATAGAGAAGAAAAAAAAAAGCCAAAAGCCAAAAGGAGTTTCTTTTCTTTGAAGTTTCTTCTACCATCATTTTTGGACAGCATGTATATATAGATAATTTCAACCATCAATGCTTACCATCTTTTGAGGCTGGAAAGTACAATATCTACAACTTCATGGCCAGGATTACATGCAATTCTATGCCCATAAACTTCAATGAACCTTCATTGATTGATGAGTCAAGCCTCATCTATCTCCCTTCAAAATTATATCACATGATGAATGATCAATAAGTTGCTCTGATATGTGTATTTGTTTGATAAAATCATGAGATGATGATCAGAATTCAGAAGTGTGATATTTTTTCTTTGTTTCAATTTTTTCTTTCTTATTTTAGGAAAATTATTTAAACATATGCTCAAAAATTAAAATAATAATAAAAGAGTTTGCAATCCTACCCTTTATTTTTATTCATTAATATTTCCCGGTGAAGAAGACTTGACTTCAAAAAATTTGCCATTTTAGAACTACAAAAACATATATACTTGCAAGAAACACAGAAGCAGCTGCCAGTCCATGTCATATAATTTTGAGTCCACTTGTTCATTACTTACATTTCTGAAAATTATCAATGATTTGTACCTCGTTTTATTTCATATAATATGGATTGTATGATTAATAAACAATATAATATATTTTTCTTGCCACCCAAACAATATGACCCAAAACGAAGAAATGATAGCATTTCCCCACCACATTCAACATACCATTTTGATTTAGTCTTTTGCTTGGCAAACACAACATCAAAAGATCAATTTAGTCTTTTCCTAGAAAGCTTTATTCATTCAGTCAGTCAGTCAGTCTGCTTTCCTTCAGTACATTTTCCATTTCTTCTTTAAACAATGAACAGATATTATTGCTTCCCAGTTATTGTTTTGATCAAATTCTTCTTCCTCAAAGGCATCAAATCCGAAGTTTATACAGTTGGTGGGGACGAGCATTGGAACACTGGAGCTAATTTCGAGTTATGGTCACAGCAATACAATTACAGCGTTGGAGATGTTCTTGGTAGGAACTCGTGCTTTCGAGTCTTATCTTTGCTTTCTATTTTGAATATTATGTAGGTGTTTTGTTGCTTGAATGCTTGCAAATTAGGTAGCGGACATCTTATAGATGTACAGTATCAAATGATGTATTATTTTGATTTAAATGTATGTCATAAAGTTTATTTTAATTAGGTCCTTAATATTTTTGATTTTACAAAAAATGAATATAATTTATTAATTTAGAACAAAAAATTATTGAGTAGACATACGAATGATGTGAAATGTCCGTCCCATTTAACTATTTCTCACTAAATTGCCCTTAGTGTAAAATTACATATGTTAATATTTTGTTATGTTAATAGAGATCACCAATCAAGGACTTGTTATTACAAATAAACAAATTATATTCTTATTTTTGGGAATATAAAACTTCAAATATATATATATATACACACGCACTCTTTTGATACACCTTAAATCTATAGAAACTAAAATTACTAAATTTCCTCCCTGAAATATAAAAATTCCAAAATCAAGAATGTAATAATACCATCTACTTTTGAAATTCATCTGAATTAGTTTCAGATGCTCAGAATTCACAGTTCATAGTTCTTCTCTCTATTTAAAGGAAAGTGATTCAGTCATTTAATTTCTTTTCATGTTGTAGATTTCAAGTATATAAAAGGGCAACACAATGTTTATGAAGTAACGCAAAGCACATATAGATCATGTGATGCGAGCAGCGGAGTAATAGCAAAATATGAGAGTGGAAACGATCGAGTAACACTCAAACAAGCAAAGAAATATTGGTTTATTTGTAATGTAGCAGGTCATTGCCTTGGAGGAATGAGATTCAGTATTAATGTAAAAGAAAATTCAAGCAATAATTCCACAGCTGCTACACCTCCGCAGCCGTTGCCATCTCTGCCGCCAGTATTTGAACCATCTAGTTCCTTGGTAAGCTTTGATTTTCAAAGATGGAATATTGGGTTTTACATAGTTACATGTATAATTCTATTACTTAAATAATTGTGTAATATTGATGGGCATTATTTAATTGGGTTATTAGTCGTCTATTTTTTCTAAATAAAACATGGATTATAAACCTGAAAAATATCAAACAAGCATAAAGTATCAAGAGTTCTATATATGTGTCCCCAAATGATATGTGTCTAATAATTTGGGGTGTGATTATTCTGAGGTAAAGGCAGAATTCAGGTCATTGTGGACAATAATGCACTCCTATTCCGATCTCAAGAAACACATATGGCAACAATTCAATCACGAATCATATATATGTAAATGAAGATTAGAGATGGGTAAATTTAACTAGATATAATTTATTAATTTACGTAATTTAAATCAATTTAAAAGATTTATAAATTAACTTATAGATTAATATTTTACAATCCATCATTTACGAATTGAATTGTGGATTAAATTAAATTTAATCTACTAATTCACCAATCTCAATAAAATATAATGTGTTTTAATATTATGAATTATTTACGCATAAGTGTAAAAAAATGTTATTTTCTTAAGTTAATTGTATTTTTTTTTATTATATTTTTAATTGATTTTTCTTTTTTGCTAAGATCTATGAAAAAAAAAACGAAAATAACTAATGACTGTAATAAGAGAAGTTCAATAATAAGAATTGATGCAAGTATTTCAATGTAAAAAAAATATTAGATATATTATAAATTAATTAATTTGTTTATACGATAGATTACCTCTTTATTTATTTTGGGATCATATTCACTAAAAGCAAAATTGTTATTTTAAACAATATTTTACGTTCTTTCTTTGACATAAAATTTTTAGTAAAAGTGGTTTTTCAAAAAGTATATAGAAACTATGATATTACTTATTGTTTATTTGATTTGTTTATTATTATTATTATTATTATTATTATTATTATGCTACAAAGTAAATTTATTTATTTATTATATTCCTTACTTAGATTATTTCTTTTAAATTTGAAACTATATGATAATATTATTTAATATCTTTTAATGCAAATTTGAGTTTAAATTTGATCTAATTTAGATTGCTTATACATTTGAATTTAAAATTTAAATTATATTTTTCAAATTTATATCAAAAATTCAATCTACAAAATCAATTCAATGCAATATGCTTAAAGCTTATTGTATGGCTTAGATTGAATTATTTTAAAATATAATTGGGCTTAATATACAAATTAAAAATTTTGAATTAATTTAATCCAATCCAATCCAATTTAATTCATAAATGTCGACTTAACAAAGACAATTTATATAGAGTGTTTTTTGAGCTTATAAGAATGAGGTACGGACCTCTTCTGGCGTGCCCAGTGGTCTACAGGAATTGTTTGATGTGTAACAAAGTCTGCTGTATAACTTACCTCTCTTTTGTACCTTGTTTAAAAATAGCTACGATGGTATCTAATTCGTTTTATTCAACTGCCCATTTTTTAGCTAGTTTTCTTCTCTTTAACTTCACGACCCTATTTTAGAATCTTCACTAGTTGGGCCTCAGACCAAGTAATTTTTGAATTGGGCTTCATGCTCATAATATCTCAAAGCCTCAACCTAAACCCTAAACACATGTATAATGATATTACCTAATGGTATAATATTGATGGAAATTACTTAATTGAGTTCTCTATTTATTTTTCTAAATAAAATATGGGTTATGAACCTAAAAAAGTATCATATTAGTATAAATAGGTTATGGAATAAAATGATAAGATGTTAACAAAGTTGATTCTTGAATTTCTCTGAGCCTGTGAAATCCCTAAGTTTTAACTATGAAGATGGTGGTGGTTTGAAATTCATTTAATTTGATGACCCTGAAAATGATGAATATCCATTCCATTATTGACAGTACCCGTTGAAGCTCTTGCCATATTTTCCTGCCACTCGCTTGCCGGATTTCACATCAAGTTAAGCAACAAGTCCCTTACATGATCAGCTTGAACGGTCTCACTATCTCTTTTGTGCTATGAAACAAAAAGTTCAAGAAGATATATCAGTCAATTAAGTGTAAGAATTAATCTATCAAGATTTTCATTGATATGTCTTTAGGTTGCCCACAAAGAATTTTATGTCTTTGAGAAAAAAGTCCTATGGAGCTTGTTACAGTGGCATTGGCTACTTCCAGGCCCAAAGAATTTAAAGCTTCCATTAATCTCACAAACCAACGAGGATTATGTTCACATAATACCCTAACAAAGAATTATTTCTTCTTAGAATTATTTTTTGTTGAACATGTCTAGCAAGTGATTCAAATCACTAAAAGAGCAGTTTTTTCTTTTTAGTTTTATTGTGTTATGTTAGTGGTCATGTTTTTCTATTTATTAGCAGGCATTATGTAAGATATTATTGTATTTAAACTATATTTTCTATGAAAGAAAAAATCAACCGGTACAAATCGTTCCTCTTTGTGTTCTTAGCTCTGCAATAACATTTCTGTCTTGTTGAACAACATCCACATGTACCTACAATCAATCATTTCTATCCAATTTCTTCGGAGAGATCAAAGCAATGAATACAAGAAATCATTTACATTTCATGTTCAATCCGAGAAATTTGGGCTCTACAATCGTTAAATTGGGTATCTTTTATGATTAATTCACTTGGTTTTTTTTCGTAAATATTAAAAAGTTATTATCCGTAATTATACTGGTTTAACAAACTATAATTTCAATTATTTCACTCTAGTTTGTATCATTATATGTGTGTGTATTCATTTTGTAATTTCTCTTGATTATATATACTAGCTTTAATACCGTGTTAAGTAACCAATTAACTTAAAAACTTAAGTCGAAATGTAAACCTAATCAGATGGAGAAAAAAAAAAGAAGAAGAATATAAATTACGTCAAAGAATCAAATATAAAACCTCTTGCTCAGAATAACATATCATGTTCAACTTTGGGATCAAATGGTAACTTAACAAATTCTCTAAACTAAGTGCTGAGTTATGATCCAACATTCCAGGAGGAGTGCAAGTGAAATACTGTG
>JAWDEX010000015.1:2600914-2620528 GCA_035221805.1 Trichilia hirta | reverse complement strand
AAATCATCTAAAATAATTAAATTATCTAAATTATTTTTCACAAATATAATATCAACTGAGCATTGATATTGTATAATAAGCATACTAAATGTCTTCAATTAATATCGTGAGATGATATTAGTGCGAGTTATATAATAGTCATATTATTAGAATATTAGTATAAAATAATAATTAGAGAACTATTATTTAAACATGACTAAAGTATGATAAATCACGCGAATATATATCATTAATATTTCATAATTAAATTATATAAGTGTGTTAACTACTTCTCAGACCTTGGATATCATAGTTATTAATCGGTATAGATGCACATGATTTATATGGTGTATAAATATGAGACTAATTATGTCTTGTACACAAAAGTCGATTTGATCATGTATTATTTATATCGAAAAGTAAATAATTGTCAGAAGAAATTCGTTGACTCAATATAGTAGATTTCGAGGTACCGTTGACTCGATTTATATTTGAGTTCTCAGTCGAATATTAATAAATGAATGAAAACAAAGTTTTTGGCCAAAGCATAAATATCAGATGAAGAGTTTATAGCGACAAGTTCAGCTTATATTGACTGATTATTTAAATATAACTGAATTTAGGGTTTTGACATTTGTAAACCTTAATTTAGTTAAAATTAGATGAACAAAAAAAGATTATTCACACAAAACCTATAGTTAAAAATAAATGTTCAATAAATTTTTTTTTTATTATGATTTAAGGGTTATGCCACATTGTTAAATATTAACTATAGTTATTAGACATTTGAATAGTTTAAAATAAGATCAATGAGATTGATTTTAGCTCACGATAACATCATAGTAAACCTGAGAGATCACAACATAAACCTAAAATTATTCTTACTATTAGAAAGAGTAAATAATATCTGTAAGAGAGCTAGTACTCTTAGAGATATTATTTGGCCAAAAATTATAAATAATTTATACGTTAAATCGTTTAACGAAAAAAGAGCTTGAGAAATTGACCTTATTATAATTTAAAGTAAATTATAGTATTTCATAAATAATTCGATATTTAAATAGAATTTGAGATTAATTTATAATTTTTAAAAGTTAAGGGCCTAAATAATATTTTTTAGGTGGGAACCTGAATGATATTTTAGAGCCTTAATGATATTTTACATTTAAAATTAAAAATAAAAGGGAAGCAAAATCATTTTTTGCTTCGTCTCTTTTATTCTTTTAGTTTCTTCTTTTTTCTCTTCTATTCTCTTTCTCTTTCTCACAGTGAAAAGCAAAAAAATCAAAGACGTTTGATTTCTCAAAAACATTACAAAATTGGTGTTACTCTTCATCAATTAATCATTAAAAGTTAGTGATTGCTAAATTAAATTTATTTAATTTGCTAAAAAAATAGATATATATCCCATTTATACCCTGCTGTGCTTGCTGTTTTTCCTGTCTCTGTGGTTTACATACGATCAAACACTCATAAGAGGTAGTCAATTACATCAAAACTCTCATCTTATAGACTCAAAAAAGGTTTGATAATGAATTAGACATTTTGATTGCTTTTTGCTAATTAACTTTTTTTGTAAGTTTATTTGTATTAATCCTTATTTAATGCTTTTAGTTTATTGGCCATAAATTAGACGATTTCAAATTTATGATGAGGCACTTAGGAGAGGTTGCCCTTAATTAAAATTGGGTAATACAGCCTAGGCTATTAAACCCTTTGAAGACACCTCAAAAAAATCGAAGAACATAAAGTATTTCTAACTCTTAATTTTAGATAAGGATATTAGAATTGAGTTTTAGAAATAGATTTGACTTGACCTTCAAAAAGGCAGTCAAGTGTATTAGATTCTTGTCTTATAAACTCGAGAACAATTAAATAAAAAATCAACATCAAAAACATAGTTGAAAGTTAGGTGAAATCAATTCTCTAAAGCATTAGCACATAAGTTCTCTAAAGCATTAGCACATAAGTTTCTATTTATTTATAGTTGTGTTCTATTGTATATTCGTAAATTATAATTTAATTTTGTAATTACATTCATTATTCTTTTAATTGATCGTCTAAATAAAATTGATATCAATAATAATTAATAGAATTTAAATTAATTTCCTATAGATACGACAACCTTATATTACCACTCCTATACTAAAATTTGATTCCAATCTGTATTGGTTTCAAGAAATATTTTTATTTCACTAAATAATGTGCATTAATACATTATTAACTAGGCATATATTCCTACTTTTCTTTTTCAAGGGAAATAATTTATTAAAACTTATTTTTTAAAATAAAATGTTTATATTAAATAAAATATATATATCATGTAATTACCAAAGAAAAATTCCAACAACGAAAGAAAAATAATATTAATAAAAGGACGACATAAAATAGAAAATCAATAGTAATAATAAGAAATTTAGTTAGCTCTTGTGAATATTTTCGCCACCAATTAAGTGTTTAATATTTCTATCTTTGTTTTTAAAGAAGTCAAAGATATCAAAATGAGTGAAATCTACAATATTTAAATTATCAATAAAATTAGTCTTCATTTTATTTTCTTTATCTTTTCTAGGTACCCTACGTATTCATGACCAATGACATTTTTTTCACGTCTCCAATATAGATCATCAAAAGGTTTTTTGGGCATATCATTAGATTCTAGCATTTTATAAACATTCTACTTTTGTTGGTCATGTCTATTTTTATTCTTCTTCTATCCTGAGAATTTATAACCATTACATGGCTGATAACCATGCATCATTTTATAACTTCTATTCATCTATTACTAGTAGTAATGCTTGCATTCGCTTCTAGGAATGGTATAAATTCAGTTAAATATTTTTTAATAAAAACTCATTATTTTATCTAGCCAACAAAAGACAAAAGTTGAGTTTAAAGCATTTTTAAAATTTATACTTTCGATATTTTATTATTGCAAAGTCACATTACTTGGATGAAAGGTGGATAATATTTTCTCTAACATACCTTACTTAGAAACTTTCTGCCATATAATTTCAGTTGTAGGACGATATGAAAAAGAGTAGAATTATATTCGATAATAGTTTTATAGTCTTATAACTTAAGTTCATTCACTTATCTTTTGCTTTTTATAAAAAGATATTTTTCTGATTATCAAATCTTTTTTTTTTAATTTTTCACAAATTTAGTGGGTTCTAAACTATCAGGTATGAAGCTTTGGGGTTTTCATGTGAATGAAGGTATAAAAAAATTATAACTTTCAATCGATCCTATAAAGATTATTGATTTTTCTTTTTAATAGTATTCTCAACTCACCATTTCAATTTAACTATTAGAAATAAATAAAAATTAGTGACATATATATATATATATATCACATAAGGAATAAAAAATTATAACTTCCATATATATGTTTAGAACTTTAGATAATCACATATAATACTTTATAGATATAAAATTTTAGATTTTAATTTATTAATTTATTATTTAAAATTTCAAGTTTTGATTATATGAAAACTTTATATTTGATATATAACAAAAATATAACAAAAATAACAAAATAACATAAATGAAATAATAATATTATTAAAATTTAAATATACATATATATATATATATATTAGGGACTTCAGGCTCATATAAAACTTTAAAATCTAATAATAATTGTTCAAAACTTTAGATCTGATAAAAAAAATTATGAAATTAATTTTAGAATTTTAGATTTTAATTATCCTTCTCTTATTAGAATAATTTTAATAAATAATGCATACTAATCTTATTTTCTGATATAAAAAATTTATTTTAATGATAGTTATAGAATATATTTATAAAGATAACACGTGATCACAATTATATGATAAAAATAATATAATTGTAAAAATTAGTACAAAATATGAGAAAATATTTAACTATATAAATAAAATACTTTACATGGCTAATTCGAACTAATAACTTAATATAAATATTAGCTTTGAAATTGATAAGAGAGAGTTATGAAAATAATCAAATCAATCAAATCTTATTTCTTACTTATTTTCTTCTTTTATGACAGAGAACGGGAAAGAAAGAAAATAAAATTGATTTAGAACATTTATACTCCTCCATTCAGGAGTTTGATCAATATCATTTGATCTGATGATTAGAATTAGAATAATCCTATTCTAAAAATTTGAAGAACTGTCCAAATAACTAATTTTATTTAAAATAAAAATGATACAAAAGTATTTGTCATAATAACATATATAAAGCGTTTAAATATAAAAAGCTAAATAAAAATAATAAAAAAATTAAAATATCCTTAAAATAATTATGGTCCCCAAACGAACGTCGAATATAAAAATTAAACCTGTTTTCGTACGAGCTTATATTGGTCCAATTGCTCTATGTACTATATCATCAGCTAATCCACATCATTTTACCTTTTTGACTTACAAAATACTTATATATTTATATAGGCTTAGAAAACTTAATAGGCAAATAGAAAATAAATGAATTTCCTTGAAAAGTAAAATTGTTTCTTAAAAATGGTAGAAGCCATTGACATATGAAATTATAACAAATAGTCTCTTGAATTAGAAACATCGAAAGTCACTAACATATGAAATTATAATATTTTTTAAATTTATAAAAAAATAAATCTAACCCTTTCTTTAGTTTAATATGAATGGAGTTCATATTTTTTATACTATCTTAAAATAATAGTATAAATTCATCTATTTTATAAATTAAATTATAAATATTACATTAAATAAAAATGTAAAAATAAATGAGGGGGTTGAGAGTTGAGGAAATCCCTTGTAACACTAAAAAAAAAAAAGTTAACGCCACATAAATCTACTAAAAATTAAATTAAATTAATGCTAATTAATTAATTAATCAAAATGACTCGATTAAAATAAAAAAATCAAACATAAATTAAAAGTTCAAGATTGTAATTTCACTAATTACACAAAAGTGTTAAAATAACTCCAATAATCGAATATAATCTAAAAGTTTGAGGTTCTGGCTCCACTCATTACACAAAAATATTAAAATAGACATATAAAATCGAGTTATCATGTATTGACATTATATGCGACCCATTTCAAAGTTAATGCCATCCATTATCAACACTTAGTTCCTTTAAGCTTAAGCCATCCATTGTGATCCCTCTTTAATTCTATATTTTATGACATAAAAGTTTATATCTATTTCGACCTTTCAATAATATCAACTATGCCTCTTTCATATTTAATAAAATAAAATATTATTTTTATTTCAATTACCATTTCTTTATGGAAAAAGATTGGAATCCAACCCCTTTTAAATAAAAAAAATATTATTTAAAAAAAAATATAAAAAGGTTTATGTTTATGGAACTTTAATTATGTTATTACTAACTTGTTCAATTTTATATGGCATATATTTATTCTCTTTCTAGAAAGGCATCTTATTAATATATAAGATGTCAAAATAAAAAACTTTAGCAATATTTTTTTATTATTTGATTGCTTGCACGTTTAAAATTTTATACAGTATATACCAAAAATTTAAGAATTATAAAAAATAGAATGTTACAATTAATGGACCGTAGAGAATACCCCATTGTTTGACTACAATTGTCAACAGTCCATCAAATTAATGTCACCAAGATCACGTGGTTGACTTTAATTCCATCTTTCACACATCACATGAATAAATGTACTTTTGTTTTCTTTCTTGAAAAAAAAGGTAATTTTGTTTTATGCATAATTTTATTAAAAAAAGAAAAAAGGTTTAGTTCAAATCTCAATGTACGATCCAACAAGGGACGCATGCGTTCTGCGGCCATATTTCTAAATCTAATTCCTAGCCTCCAAGTTGGTGGCTTAGAGGAGAATCTTTGTTTTAGTCCCTAATGTTTTGTGTAATTGTAATTAAGTTCAGATATTTGACATTGTATTACAAAACACTTTAATGTTTTATCTTTATCCCATAGTGAAAATTTTTTTAAATTCATCTAACAAGAAAAAATAACGAAAAAATTTCACAACATTCATAAAATTACTCATTTTATTTAAACTAAATATTGATTTAAATAGTATTATTATATTTACCTCTTATTATGATGATAAAAAGAGTTGGATTAATTAATGGTTACAATCCTAATTTAAAGGTCTCAACTCTTTAAACGACTGAATATTGAGTAGATTAGCCAAAAATCCTATTAAGTAGAGTAGATATCTGCTCAACATTTATATTAAATAGAATAGATATTTGCTCTTTCTAACATTGAACTTGTAAAATGAATTATCATTTAATTATAAGTCCATCCTTATTTTGTATTTATTTATTTTAATAAAAATAATAAATTGGATAGAAGGATACCTACAAAATAATTTTGGACAAATCATGAAACAAAGTTGAACATAATTATAGGGACTGAAATGATATTATAAATAAAATATTGGGGACATTTACGATATTATATTAAACATATTGACTACAATACAATTTGGGAAAAAGCTCAAGGACTAAAGTAGAATTCCTCCTAAAAGTTGGTCTGAACATCTTCTGGCTGTCCAAGCGGCGTCCAGCTGCTGCCATTCCTAGCCGCAGATTTAAAGGGGCCACAACTCTCAACTGTTTTATTATTTTCTTCTCTGTCGTGCTTTAGTTTCTTTAAGGAGAAATCGTATTGTTGACGTCAGGTCTTCCAGATGCGTACAACTCAGAGGGAAACTTCCCTCTTCATTTAACGAGAGGAATCCAAGAGCTTTGAAATTCATAAACGTCTTTGAATTTTCTTTACAGCTATTCTATTTGGTCAATAATATACTGCATCCAGAAAGTGGACGTAAGAGAGAGAAAGTAGGAAAGACGAGGAAAGTGTGAGAAAAAATGCCAGGCCTGTTGCATCATCAGGGCAGGAATCATGGGAAAAAGGATGGCTTATCTGGGTAACCTAAACTAGGTTTGAATACCCAATCAAGGGAATTTTTTTGGTTTCTTAGCTGGATAAGTTTTTGTATCTATATCAAAGAAACTGGTTTTGCTCCTTATCTGGGTAATATTTCCTTTCTTTTCTGTTTAATGCTTATAGATGGATTTATGCTTGAATGTATGACGCTTTGTTTTCTATGATGAACTCATAGAGGAAGGGGATTTGATGGAATTTTTTTGTTAGTATTTTATGATTTGCTACTGCTTTGATTTTTTTTTTCTTTTATTTTTAATTAGAAGGGAAATTTATGCAATCAGTCAAGAAACTATTGCTTTGCTTTTTTTATTATTTCTGGATCATTTGCCGTTGTTTTGTTTTCACTAATTTTGCTTTAGGTCATATAGTACGCTGTTTAAATGACTTTGAATTTGATATAAGAAAATTCTAGTTTTGAATTTTTCATTTTTTTTTTATGTTTGATGGAGAAAATATGATACGAAGCTGTACAAAAAAGTCAGACATGGTGAAGAAATTGCAGCATATAATTATACGTGCTTATTGTCTCTTTTGTTGATAATTTTTTTCTCAATTTGCTACAGGTTGTGTTAATCCTCTTGTGAATTAGCTGTGGTTTGGGTGAACTCAGAAGAAATATGGCCGCAGAGCATGGAAAAGTACACCCAAATTGTGTTAACGCTTCCAATCCCTATCATGAATGTGGTATGGCTTGCTTGGAAAAGATTGCTCAAGGACAGGGACAGAAGGAGCCGAAGAAGAAATTTGGTAATTTCATTTTTCTTTCTCACTCTGTTCTTGGAATTGTGCTATGTTTCACATATGTATTAAAGTCAATGAACATGTAAAATTTGGTTCTCTATATCACCTAAGTAATTTTTCTTGTTTCTGTAGTTGATTAATTATCTTTATGATAATCCATTTGTTGTGTTTATACGGTTTTCATGGTGAGAAACTTTACTTAATAATATTTGTTTTGCGTGCAAATGGAACGAATATTTGTTCTTCGTTGATATATTGGACTTATGAGCCTTTCCGATGTTATTTTGTTGTTAACCTATCATTCATCTGCTTAACCTTTTTTTCGCTTACTAGAGGCAGAATGCCATTCCCCTTATTTAAATAACTTGTAGCTAAAGAAATAACTAAAATCATTTCTTGAAGGGGAATTGTTTGTGATGTATCTGGTTTTGCTTAAGGTTTTATAATTTTGGCATATTGGTTTGCCTTATATGAATAACTTTTGCTTTGGAAATCCTATATGGGTATCAAATGTGGTCTCAAAAATGTAGAGTGTTGAAGTTACTTTACCATCGGAATAGAAAGTGTTTGAATTATTCTGGGTTTTGTTGACACCCACTGAAAGTAGGTAATAAAATTTTCCATTTCTTTTAGATTATCAGAATGGTGTAAAAGAAGATGTAATTAGCAAAAAGAAGAATGGAGAGAGGCAAGTTCACCCAAATTGTCCTAAAGCATCTAATCCTTTTCATGAATGTGGTGAACATTGCTCCAAAAGAAATGGCCAGGCTGATCCCTGGGGGGTTAAAAAATCAGGTTGCGATTTCTTTGTTCTTATGTATTCTGTTTCTCATCAAATGTTTCTCCTTTTCCTATTTCATCTTTCTTTTCTTCTTCTTCTTCTTGTTCTCTCTTTCCCAATGCGGGGGATGTTAGGCTTCAGCATTATGAGCAAAGAAAGTGCAGATATGCACAAGTAAATCTCTGTAAAAAAGAGTAAACTTACGAGAGGAATTAATCAGCACTCAGAGATTTAGGCACATTGTAGGACTTACGTATTTTGGCACAGTTTACGGATTGAATATAGAGATTTTATTATTGAAATGTTTGCTAATAGTAGAAAAAGTCAACCTCAGGAACAATATTACTCAATCTTGGATGTGTCATCTCTTTGATACTCAATCCTGGATGTGTCATGTCTTTGATGCTAGATGCCTAACATAATGAATCTTTTCCTCAGGATCAGGATCAGGATCAGGATCCTGGAGTTTTGGCAGGAGAAAGAAAGAACAGGATTCTCAGCCAAATTCGCCTCCAGTAGTTGACAATGCTGCTGTTTCTGGTCAACGCCGTGATGTTCGCAATGGTAGATCTGAATATCATACAAGGAAAAGGACAGAATCCTCAAATAACAACTCCTTTTCTTCTTCGGAACATTATTCTAGAGAAATTCATCCGGACGATAACTCTTTCAACAAGCAGAAAGTTCGATCCGCTGAAATAATGCCTCAATCTGGGAATATAAAAATGGTGAATTTCTCACTCTCTTAATATATATACTGCTGTTTTTCTATTTTTCTCAGTCATTTTACTCGCTTGCCTCCTCTTTGTGTAACAGACTGATAAGCCCAAAGATCACTCAAACGAGAGTGTTGTGTTCCCTGTCGGTGCATCGCAAACAAAACCTGAAAAGGATGACAAGCCTCGAGCTCCACTGTCCCTTGAAATACACCATGATGCTGAGGATGTTGGAGAAGGCGTTGCTAGTCCGGCTGTTGGGTCTAGGAACTTCAGTTTCACAGGCATGGATCTTACTCGCAGAGATAGTGATGAAGAAGAGGCTGAATCCGTCATTTCTGATTCCTGTGTGTCAGTAGGAAAATACCACGTGAGAGCAAATGTTTCTTCAACTCTGCAATTAATCCTGAACAAATATGGAGACATAGCAGCAAATTGTCAATTGGAATCAAATTCTATGCGAGCGTACTATTTGGAGTGCCTTTGCTCTGTAGTTCAAGAGTTGCAATCCATTTCATTCATGCAGATAACCAAAGCCAAAGTCAAAGAAATGATGGCTGTCCTTAAAGATGTAGAATCTGCACAAATTGATGTTGAGTGGCTACGCAATATCCTCAACGAAATCTCAGAAGCTATCGAGTTCAGCACTCAGCATCAGACAATCGAAACAGCAAAAGCCAACTGCGATAATCTTCTGGAATCAACAAGGAAGGAGCTAGAATCCCAAATGAAAGACTTAGCTTTCAAGGAGCAAGAAGTTGCCAATCTCAAAGCACTTGTGGACAAAACCAAATCTCGTTTACGTGAGCTTGAATTTGAATCTAGTCGTTTGGATCAGACTATTCAGTCCACAGCATCCAAGGTTGAAAAGTTTGGCCAGAAATCTCTTGCAGATGAGCTCTTGTAATGAAATATGCAAAGCTATTACTAAAAGTCCCCTCGTTGAGTCTTTGGCTATTCTTGTTTACTAAGTCGTTGATGTACTAAGGCATGATAAAATGTAATTGATTGGTAGCAGTTTTTGTTTTAAACTATTGAAACTGGTTAAAAATATTCTTGTAGTTTTACTTGGTCACAAGGTTGAGAAATGTGCAAGAAATTATGGGATTGTGTTATAAGTTAATCTTTGTATAATTTGGTCATCAGAGTTTGTTTTCATAGATTGTGGGTATTAATTAGTTCAACTGAGATGATATATTGAAATGATTCAAGTTTCTATAGGGTCAATCGAGTGGTTATGTTCATTCTGTGTTTGATTCTAAAATTAGATGGAGGTAATATTTAATTTTATCACCACTCAAATTCGAATAATAATGAGAGACAATCATTGAAAGTCTTTGGGGGATAATCATTTTACACCCTTGTTTAAATTTTTTTAAAAAAATTAGGTAGTTATAATATTAGATACAATTTTAAATTTTTAAAAATGAGGAACAGGAAGACCTTAGAATTATCATTTTTTAATTTTTAAATATAAGAGATGAAAAAACATTTTAAAAAAAAAAAAAAATTTAAATAACGAATACAATTTTAAAATTTAAAATCTAACCAAAATAAATTAATTTTTAAGACTATTTTCCTTGAAATTGTCTCATAAAATCTCAAAAAAAAATTGTTCATCTTATTTTAATTTTAATTATGTGCATGTCACATTTTATTCATTAATATATTTGGAAAAGCCTTTTCAACTGTAAACCCAAAAATAATTTAAATTATGAAAGTAAAAGTTAATAATTACATCTGAGAATTTTTTAAAATATAATTTTTATAAAAAAAAATTGTAAAACTTTTAACATAATTTATAAATTTAATATCAAACAGATTAAGATATTTTTAATTAACAAAAATTAATTTTATATATTTGAGGCAGAATTAATATACAAACTGAAGCCGACTTGACTGCAAAATAAAATAAAATTCTCTGAACAATACAGGCCGTGTCAAAAATATAAGGCCCTTATGAGTTAATATATTAGGCTAGTCCAGGTGCACACACTAGTCGAGTTGAGTTGAGTTTAACTTAAAACAAAAATGAGGGCGGGCTAGCACCGCCAGTGAGACATGGCCAGTATGAGTTGGACCTCCTCAAGCCTGTAGGCCTAAAAAATTATTATTTTAATAATTATATATTTAAAAAGTATAAGTTAAATAATTAATTCAAATTATCTAAAATTGATGAAAAATAATAAATAATTTATTAGATTCAAAATAACAATATACAAAATAGCATAAGTTAAAAATAATAATATATTTAATAATTATAAATTTATAAAATTTATTTATTAAATTAAAATTTTAAAATTCAAATAAAAATTAATAATAGCATATTTATAACTTATAAATTAAAATTATTAATAATTAAAATTTAATTTATTGATAAATAAATAAATTATGATAACTAATTATATGTTAATTATAATTTATATTTTATATGCATAATTTAAATACTTAATTTAATGTTGTAATAAATAGTCATATTAATTATTGATTGATATTAATAAAATATATAATTATTAAAATATAATATGTGATGATCGATTATACTTAATTATAAAAAAAATAATACAAAAATATTAACATATATAAATATTTAAATAAATTCAAAAAAATTTATTTGCAGTTTGAGTAATCATACAATAATTAAATAGTAAATTAATTCTATTAATAATTTGTATAAATATTATTTTTTATTTTTATTAATCAAAAATAAAAATATATAGTAATTTAATATTATATTTAAAATTTAATGCCTAACAATAAATTAATAACTAAATATGTTTTAATTATAATTTAATTAAGTATTTTAATTTTTAAATATTTAAATTGATAATTGGTTAATTCACGTATAAAATTACAAATACTTATAACATATTAGATATTAACATAATTTTTTTATAAAATCTACCATTTAAATTGATAAAGTAAGTTTTATTTATTATTTAATTATATTAAAAAAATAATTTAATCTAATTTTTAATTTAAATTTAAATTTTATTATATATTATAAATATTCATTAAATTTAATTAATTAGTATTAAGAACTGAAATTATTGATATTAATTAAAAGTTTAAGAGAAATATAATTTATATTCATACAATCTTAAAAAGAAAAATAAATAAATTAAATTTTATTTAAAAAAATAAAATATAAGTATATAATAATTAATTAAATTATAGTATAGTATAGTATGTTTTACATATATATATATATATATATATATATATATATTAAAATAATTATCGAACGGGTCGGATCGGACAGAGAAATGAAGGCCCTGGCTGGGCTAAGCCTGGGCTTGTTCTAAGCACGGCACATAGCCTTAATGAGTTGTGCCGGGCTGGATTTTTATTTATATATATATATATTAAAATAATTATCGAATGGGTCGGATCGGACAGAGAAATGAAGACCCTGGCTGGGCTAAGCCTGGGCTTGTTCTAAGCGCGGCACATAGCCTTAATGAGTTGTGCCGGGCTGGATTTTTATTGATTACATGCCGGGCATTGCCCAGTCCATTTGCCACCTGATTCCCGCATCTTCAATTTCCGTCATCGTCTTCAATTTTATCTTCTCTACAGCCAAGCAAAACCCTCGAGGGAGAGCTTATCAATCAAGGCAATTCCTTCACAGGTTAGTTTCATTTAATATGTTCCAGTTTTTCCTTTGATTTTCAGATTCAAGGGGATGGTATATGTTTGGTTGCTTAGAAACTCGTGAAAGGGAAAAGAAAAAGGATGAATAATAGGAAAATTAGGTCTTTTGTTTTAGGCTTAATGGAACAAAAATAAGTTACTTTTGCTTGTTATTTGTTACTCATGTTGAGCTGAGTATCCGACTTACGTGTGAAATCGAATTTTTAGGGTTAAGAATCGTTTAATTTCAATTGATATTTGATTGATTTGGACTTTCGATGTTTGTAAGTGGATCTGCAAATTTGGGAAATTATTTAAAATTAATATATGCAAAAATAAAATGAATTAGAAAAAAAGAAATTCAATTTAGTTTTTGCTTTTTAATTTTTGGCATGCTCCTGAGCTAGACGAATTTTTGAGTCTTGAAGGAAGTTTTAATTATTGTAGTGTGTTGTTCAGGGAATTGAAGTAGGGTTCAAGAAAGAGGTGAAAATATTGATCGAGATGGAGGACGAAAGAAGAGTTCACCCTGATTGTATCAATGCCTCTAATCCTTATCATGAATGTGTTGAATATTGCTTCAGAAAAATTGCTGAAGAAAAAGTGCGAATAAGCGTAAAAGAAACTGGTAGTTTTTCTTTCTTTCTTCATTTTTCTTTGTTAGTGAGGTATAGTTTTCAAATGTTGTATTTGTCTGGGAAGCATGGTTTAACGTGCCTTACCAATGTAGTCATATTTGATAAAGTGTAATTTTGACATAAGTATTCTCAATTGCCCACTTAATAGCCTGCGATGGAACTTAATATTCTTAGATGTTTTATGGATATTGTTGTTTCTCAATTGTGAATGTTAATTTTTGACATACTTATTCTCATATTTGACAAACTTGGGACTTGCATTATTTACGCTTTGTATCCTAAAAGCTTCATTTTTCTTATCCAAAGCTTTATCCTTACGCCCAATCCATGTTTTTCAATTTGCTTCCTTTTTATTTTAGAATATTTATAACGTATATCAGACTGTAAAGAAGTGATATTGGATTATACTATGATGTATTCATATATTTCTATTATTTATAGTTTTATTTCCATACTTAAATTTCACATTTTACATTATTTCAGAGGCTGTTCAAGCTCACGGTGGCAGTGGTCAGTCCAACACATCTGCTCCAGATGCGGTGGAGGATCTTCATGATGGAAGACCTAACCTTGAGGATGATTCAGATAATGACAATGAAAAAACGGCTGAGGAGTATGTGGAAGGGGATTTTACGAAGCTTACAGGAAGAAAGAAAAAATTGTTTGAATTGAGGCTGAAAATGGTATGGTTCAGTTAGTCTCCAACTACAAATGACATGCTTTTGTCTTTTATAATTAATTTTTTATTTGATTTGTAAATAATAGTTGCTCTTGCCTGCATATTTGCTCTTGCCTGCATATTTGTAGAATGAAGCAAGAAAAGCAAATCAGACAGCAATGGTTGCTGAAAAGAAAAAAATGGAAGGTCCACAAGAGTCGAGGGGTATCTCGAAACAAAAATGGCTTGAGGATAGAAAGAAAAAGATTGGAAAACTATTAGATGCAAATGGTTTAGATATGACAAAGGCATATATGCTAGATACACAAGAGGCTGCAGAGGCAAAATATAAGAAATGGGATAAGGATCCTGCTCCATTTGGTTGGGATGGTATGTTTGTATCTTATAACCTCTTCATTTCATTTGCATCTACTTGCTTGTGCTTGTTCCTGGTCTATTCAATTCTTCATGTATTTGCTTGCTTATGCTGCCTCATTTTATTCTCTTCTGTTGCATCCACAGTGAGCATATTAGAATCACATTAACAACTATCTAATTTTCGATGAGATATAGGCTTTTCGTTTTTAAATTAGTTAGTTATCAAAATTCACTGTAATTGCATTCTTGCTTCTAGAATTTAGATTATTGAAGTGTCTGTCTTTTGGATGCAGTAGGTATATTGGAAATGCATGATATGAATTTGACTTGAAACAGCTGGCAGGCATTATCTTGACATATAACATGCAGTAGAACACTTCACACGGTGATATGGATGAAAGATTACAGAGATGCTATCTTAAGCTGGTTCTAGAAACTCCACTACGTAGCTTTTGTAGCGCTAAAGAGATTATATTTCCGTATGAATGAATTTAATGACTTCTGAGATTTAGTGCAAAGCCATGTTCTCTCCTTGTTTTTGCTTTCTCTTCTGGTGTTTGGATAATTTGATTTTCGAAATAAGTGTGACTAAATGTTCTATCTTGATACTTTGAATTCACCTAGAATACAGATCTGAATGAGTGCTGTTGTGTGTACAGTTTTCAATCAGAAGACATTGTACAAAGCATACAAAAAGCGGACCAAGAATGTTGAGGTTGACCTAGAGGAATATAAAAACATGAAAGAAGGTGATCCAGAGTTCTACCGTGAAGCTTCAAGCCTCCAGTATGGGAAGGTACGGTTTTATTGACAAAATCAGTTGCTTTTTGGTAGGTTTGACTAAAGTTAGGTGCCTTAATCCACGATCATTTTGTTCCTTTGTTTGTGTAGGCACCAAAGATCTCCGAGGATAAAATTGAGAGGATGGTGAAGGAACTCAAAGATCAGTCAGAGAAACGCTCATCCTTTAGCAGAAGAAGGAGATTCCACGAAGAGAAAGACATTGACTCAATCAATGACCGTAATGAGCATTTCAACAAGAAGATTGAACGAGCATTTGGCAAGTACACGCTGGAGATTAAAAACAATCTCGAACGAGGAACTGCCTTGCCTGACTAAGGTACTCTGCACGGCTCTAATGCCCTTGTGTTCAGAACTTAAAGGACTTATTATACTTGCTTGAAGGATACATCCGAAGCATATGACCTTAATATTTTCCGTAGCATCTCCTTCCTGCCTTTGTAGATTTCTAAGTGTGTACGGGTTATTATACTTATTTTCCAGTTTTTGTTTGACCTACAAGCTAAGAGAAAATGTACGTGGTGATAGATTCAGATAATAGAATCTGTTTTTTTTTTTCTTTTTCTTTTTCTTTTTACTGCTGATTATTTTATTTATCTTCTGCTTCTCTGTAGTTCTGCCAAGTTTTATCCCATGGTTTTAACCCCATTGACAGGTCTGTCATGTAATTGACTGTCAAAAAATCTCTTTTGAGTAGTACCAAAAGGTTGGCTTTTGAAGTTCGGCTGGCACCAAGTTGAGAGGAACTTCGGCTATTTTGTTTATATATTTAAAAAAATTTGAAAGTTAAAAATAAAATAGATTTCAAGCATCAACTACTTTGTGGTAAATTGTAGTATAAGTCTATGTGGGCAGCTTTGCAAATAGGTAAATAGACAGCTTGTATGCCCGTCCTTGTGGAATAAGTGCTTCATTTAAACACCACCAGAACGGCTGGGGGGCAGGCAAGTCTTTTAGCACGTAGGTAAATAGTTTTATGGAATAGGGGCTTCAATGTAATTGACTGTGAACCAAATGGTTAGATATTTATGGTTATTGTCAATTAATGGCCAAATATCGTTTATTCCATGTCCTTCAGCATTTTCCTCGGACTTGTGAGTACCTGTCAATATTAGTAGTTACACCAGGTACTTTGCTATATTAGGTGTTCATTTTGTTTAGTTTTTTTACAGAATAAAAGGGTTTATTTTTTTTATTATTTAATTGTCATCAGAATTTTTAAACAATTAAAAAAATTATTTTGTTATTATTAGAAGAAGTTCAAATTTTAAGCTTGTGATATTAGAGATTTTTTAGCATTTCTAAAAAGTTAAATTTAAGCTTTTTTATTTTATTTTAAAAAATTTATTTTATTTTATCTTAGTGTAACTTTTAAAATATAATTTATTAAAAATATTTATACAATTATTATTAGATATTATTTATAATAATAAAAAAATAATATTTTTATTAAAAATTCTACTTCAAAAAACTCTAATAAAATATTTGGTCTTAAAATCTGCCACAGGGCTTTGTTGTAATTAAACTACAAGCTAATCAAACCGAGTTCAAACTGTTGATATGGAGGTGGTAATTCGAATTAACAAATTATATTGGTATAGCATTATAATAGAAAAATTTTCAATGTTCAGAACTCTAAATACAAATAGAGTTGTATATCAAATCCATGATGTGATATGACACAAATCACAATTACTATGCGTTTCGTATTCTTGTGTTATAATAAGAATGTAAAACGATTAAATATGATTAAACATGAATTTAATTTGTTTAATTTTAAATTTTAATTTAAAATTAAATGCAATTAGAATAATAAAAATAAGAAACATATCCTAATATAGTAATAATAATTTCGGAAAAAAATAATGATAAAGAAAAATACAAATTGAATACCATAATATATAAGAAAAACACAATCTGATTATATATATAAAAAATCAATCAATATTCAATCATGTAATATAATTCAAAGTAATGTAAATTTATTGTAACACAAATAATAATATAATAACCTTAAAAAAGTCTTAAACTAATTGTTAGAACGTGATTATTGTTTAATCATTTATGTGATAAGCAAATTAGCAAATTAATAATTCAAACAAAAATATAATTTGTTTGATAAATAAATCACACAAATAGAATTAATAAATTATTTTAATTTAAATACTATTATTATTATTATTATTATTATTAAATTTGTGTTGAATAATTATATTATAGTTTAAATTTTTTTGTTATGTCTAAAATATATATATAATAAATTTTGAATTCAGAAATATGCATCGGTGGGATGGAATATGAGTGCTTGTGCTGGGAAAGAGACAAATTGGAGGTAAGGGTGCACCTTGAACTTAAATTTATATATATAATTTTATCTATTAAATTTGTATAATCTGCTGAAAATTAAGATATATAATTTAATATTTTTAATTGAACAATTGTATCAATCATTAGATTGTATAATCTAATAAATTAAAATTAATGTTTAAATTTGAAGTTAAAAATCTAATGCTTAATTAGCATATTATAATTAATACATATATAAAATTTAATCTCAATTATCCAAAGTGTTTAAATTTAACAAATAATAAAAGTATAAAAAAAATATACGTTTCTATCTTTAGAGAGTAGCAACTCTCGTGACACTATTCAAACACAAGTGTGGAACGAATTTAATCATTGTTGGAACTTTAATTACATGGTTACCAATCAGTCAATCACCCCTATCGACCAGTCGTGTATTGAATTGCTAGTTTAGACTTTAAAGTTGTAGGGTAACGATCATAGTAAATGGAGGAGATGACTTACCACGGAGAGAGAATCAATCCTATTTAATAACATACAAAGTTGAAGTGTATTTATTTTTATTTTCCTTTCCATCCCTTCTGTTTTGTATTTTCTATTTTCTATGATCTTGTCCTTTCTAGCTTTTCCTTGAACAACCCAAGTTCTATAATTTTATTTTCTTAGTCTGCTTAACGAATGAAGACAAAATTTTGCAGATTTATTGTGAAAATATGTAGTTATCATGAATAAAATTATTATTCTTTTCAGATCATTTTGAGTTTGAAAACATTTTAAAATTATTATTCTTTTCAGATAACCAAACACTATTCTACCACTTTCAGTACTGGTGCATCAAATTCAAAAATCTGTAATAAATAGGTTTCTTAATGAAATTTAATGAAACAAAATTCTACAAGAATTTTATATTTAATTTTTTTTTATAGAAAGTTTGATATGGAAAACTATATAAAAAAAAAAGAAAAAAAAAGTGAAAAATTATTTGTTTTTTCAGATTACAGAAAAGTAAAAAATTTGGCATGCAAAATTAGGTCTAAACACATGATCACAATCGTTCATTTTAGACTATTGCAAAAATCAGGAATTTTCATTGTATAATATCTTCTATTATTTCTAAGAAGAATCATATAGTCTAATTCAAATTTATTACCGACACAATTACACGAAAAAAAAAAAAAAAAGATACCTAAATAAATAAATATTTATTAGATAATAAAATAAAAATATGAAGAGGGTGATGGAGTTTTCTCAGTGTTGTCTTAAAAGTTGAGATGTTATAGGATTTGTGTGAGTTTTAGATTAGGAAAAGAATGGTGGTCGAAAGAATACCATGTCCATATGTAAGTCTAATTACCCTAAAATCTAATATGATAATTAAATAAATTTTTAAAGACATTTAGTCTATAATTACATCTCCATGAATGAAATATCCTAACTCAAGGGATTTTAATTTCCCATTTTTCTTTAATAGAATGTTCATAGCTATAGAAAACAATAACGCCCCTCTTTGTAAAGATTAAAATTCAAAATTTAAAATCATAGAATCTTCGTAATTTTTAAAAGTAACATCCTAATTTATGAACGAATTTTAATTTTCAATTTTTAACATTTTATAAAACAGTGAATATCACAGTAATTCTAATTAGACAACTCAAGATGGAGGTAAATTGGGTTTTTAAAATAACCTCTATTTAATGTTCAACTAAACTTGTCCATACCCACTTTAACTAAGCTAAAAAATTTCATTAAATTTGTTTTTCCAACTAAACACTCAGCAAATACAACGAAGAAACTTCATAGTATATATTTCTTAGAGCTATTTTCGTATAGACTTATCTCGTATTCGAATCTTTAAGAGTGTATTTTTTATAAGAGTCTAATACAGTCAGAATTTATCCCGTACTTGATACTACTGTAGAATGATCCCTGTACATGCATTTTAATCGACTCAGAATAGGTGTTGTGTGATCTGCATACACATATCCTAAAAAATAGGTGTCTGATCCCGTATATAACTGGATGCCGCAGTGATAGTTAAGTACGAAATTTTTGTCGATTCAAAAAATATA
>JAWDEX010000015.1:2567323-2600814 GCA_035221805.1 Trichilia hirta | reverse complement strand
AGATACGATGAATTTCAATTTCAGTCAACCTCGTCGTGTGGCATAAGACACGACGAATTTAAATTTCAGTCAACCTCATCGTGTGGCATAAGACACGACGAATTTCAATTTTAGTCAATCTCGTCGTGTGGCATAGGACACGATGAATTTCAATTTTAGTCAACCTATCTTCCACTTGCATTAAATGGATTCAAATCCATTTTTGAATATTATTTTTCAATGATCAATGCTTGTATACGTGGGAGATTTGTATAGAATGAGAATTGGATTGATTTGGTTTTGTTTTTGAGCGAAACAAAAAGATAAAAAATATAAAGAAAACAAGAATGTAAGCATATGGTTCTTCTTGACTTTTAAGCTTTCCATTGTTTTTCAAAGAGCAAGAAAGGAAATAAAAGAAGAGAAAATCAAGCTTTTGAATTCCTAACTTTTCTATGCAAAATCAAAGTGCATATATGTTGATACATGAACTTAGTTTGCAAATGGTTTGCAAAATGATTTTATAAGCCAAAGGATGTCTCTAACATATTGCCATCAACTCCATCATCTTCTTTCTACTGTGTGGATACCATTGGAGGCTTGGGGGAGACTTCAAGCTTGGTAGAGAAAGCATTTAAGGTAAGTATTATATTAAATCCTAAGTAAATGGCATGCTAAATATGTTTAGTGTGTTAATATGCATAAAATATAAATAATTGATCCTTTTAAGTTTTGCATGAAAACCTTCCTTCAGTATTAATATATGTGGATGATCTTATACTTGCTAAGAACAATGGAGAAAAATGCAATAAATTTAAGCTCTATTTTCAAACTTGCTTTAAGATAAAGGACCTAGAACCCTTGCATTATTTCCTGGGGTTAGAGGTTAAAAGAAATCAAGATGGAATATATGTAAATCAAAAAATATATGCAGGGGATATCATAAAAGAAGCAGGTCTAGAAGATGCAAAGGTACCACAAACACCTATTTGACAACAACACAATCTATCAAGTGAGATAGAAGAATTACTTGAAGATGTGATTACATATTGAAGGCTTCTAGGAAGACTCATCTATTTGACAGTGACTTAACCAGATATTTCATATGCTGTACAAGTCTTGAGCCAATTTATACAAGCACCAAGGGCTCCACACTTGGTTATGGCAAAGAGATTAATTCGATATGCCAAAAAATCTCCTGAGCAAGGTTCTTTCTTTCCTAGCATGAATTCACTTAGTTTGAAGGCATATTGTGATTCAGATTGGGCCACCTGCCTAACCACTAGACGCTTAGTTTTAGGAATGATTATTTTGTTAGGAGATACTCCTATTAGCTAAAAATCGAAGAAGCAACAAATAGTATCCCATCGTCGGCCGAAGAAAAATATCGAGTAATGGCATTGAAAACTACAGAATTGATATGGCTGCACAATATTTTAAAAGACTTGTCTTTCTCTATTTCAAAACCTTTTCCACTAATGTGTGATAATAGATCAAACATGCATATTGCATCAAATTCGGTATTTCATGAACGAATTAAACATATTGAGCTAGATTGTCACTTTATTAGAAAATATGTTCAATGAAAACTCTTGGCTCTCAGTTTTGTTCCCTTTTATAATCATCTTGCAGATTTGTTAACAAATAGGCTTAATGAAGAAACTTTCAACTTATTGTTAACTCGTATTGGGGCTTATTCTTCATTGACTTGAGGTAGGCAAGAGATGGATATTCACATCATCGATGGCAAGTTTGGAGTGTTCAAACCCACACCAGCTTGAAGAAGACTATTGCGAATCATGTGGGCACCATAATTCAAGGGTTAACAAATCCCAAATCTAGTGTTCCTAATCTCTTGCAACAAAAGTTAATTAGTAATTTTTTATAAGTTACAATAATCTTTTCTAATAAAATAAGATATTTTTAAAAAAATCTTTTTTAAATAAAATTCCAACAGAATTGTATACATATACTCTGTTATATTAATGAAAGGGGTGTGGTTTTGAACACTCCAAACTTGCCATCTCTACTAGTATTTTACTATTTATATTTCAAATAATATAAAATTTTATCGTTATTGTTAATTTTATGTATTAATTTTAGTTGACTTAAAATATTAATTATTTAAGATAATAATTAATATACAAAAGAATATGACTATGACACAACTTTCTCATCACTTAAATACAACTAGAATGCAAATTAACATCTTTAGCATCGTTGAATTTAAAAATATAGTTTAGCATTGCTTGAACAAATTCAACGAGTAGAGCAAACTAAAAGTTATATGGTATGAAACATATTTATGGTATTCAAGCTCGAAGTATCACATAGAATCTCAACATTCATAGAATGCTATGAAATGAAGAGAGAGGGTATTATTTTAAAATTCTTTTTTATTAAAATTAAAAAAAAAAATTGTGAGTGTTAATTGATTTAATTAATAAAATATTTTTTGAGATGATATAAAAAAAATTAGAGTACAAATTTACACCTAAAGTGAGATTGGGTTTATTTTTCAGTGGCATTAATATAAGAGAGAGAACTTCAAATAAATTTAGAGTTTTTCTAACAAGTGTTGTTAAGGTATTTGTAAAAATTTTTATATCTAATAAGTTATAACTTTTAATATATTTGGATTATCATTTATTATAATATTAAGTATCAAAAATTACTAAATTAACAAAATCCATTATCATATATTAATTTGGAGACCCCGCTATGAAATAAGAAAAACACATAAATAGAGAATTAATAAGACTGCTGTACCTATTAAATGTTGGATAAAATATACATTCAGAAAGCAAATCAATGATGGACTTTTGAGTCAATGGGCTTGAACCCACAATTTGGCCCTACACTACATAACTATGACACTTAGAGCAAAAATGACGGCGAGCCATTCAAATCTCATTTTGTCTTTTTCCCAATTACCAAATCAATATACTATTACTCAATTTGGGTAATTTCCTACGTGTGTATAATTTATCAATAATGTTAATTAATAATACAAATTATACTTGTACATTTTAATATAAATATGTTATATGATTGTAGAATATAATAGATTATGTATCTATTTATCTATTTTTTTTTAAATATATGACATATGATAATGAAATAATATAATGGCATTAATTTATGATTTCAAATTTATGTAATAATTCTATACACATGATAGTATTATAGTACTTATAATTTAATTTTTTAAGAATATGAAAGATGTGGTAATGATATAATATAATCGTTTCAATTTGTTACATAAATTTGAATAATATTTTGTATTGTCATACTACTATTAATTTTATTTTATATGTATTTTTGAAATTTTTTTTTTTAATACACTGAAAAACACCAATATCTGCCGCTCAAATTATGGCGTTTGTTAGACCAAACGCGATACCCACGCATGCTACAATTATCCAGCATGCTCAAAAATGACCCTAAGGATGCATTACAAAAATTTGCTAAAATCACTAAAATATGTACATATCACAATGCGATAATATCACTAAAATATATTTTATAAAATAATTTTATAATAGTATTTATAGTTTTCTTTTTTGAATGTGAGATATTTGGTAATAACGTAATATAGTTACTAAAACATATATTAATTCTTACGTAACTTTGTGATTGTACTTATAATTTTATAGGTAAACTACCATTTGTTCCCTGTTTTTTGATCTAATACCTTATTATCTTTACTTTCTAAGAAGTTATTCGATAGTCTCCTACTTTTCAATTCTGTCCTCATAAATTATAGGGTTTGATTCGATTTGATTCTAACTTTTCAAAATTAAATTAGAAAATAGAAGTATCAGATATTTTTTTTTTAAAAGATAATAATAAAGTATTATGTTAAAAAGTAGAAGAAAAATAATAATTTTTAACCTAATTTTATTTATTTTATACATTCTATTTTTTTATTACGGTAATTGTTTTGATTATCAAATTAATTTATATAGAGAATTTACCACCACTCAAATTTAAATAATAATAATAAAAAAAATAAAGTTTGGTGTTTAATGAATAATAAGTATCGCCTCTGCTCTAAAATATATCAAGTTATTTCAACCCTTTCACAAAGTATTTGACTAACCTAATATTTATCTCCACCAATTACGCATTTGGGGATGTAAAAAACAGGCAAGAATAATTTAAGGTTAAATTTGAAGCGACATGGACATACCAAGAACTTACGTCTATTTAGTCAAAAAAAAAAAAAAAAATTTAAATATTAAAAAAATTATGTAAATGGAGTTTAAATCTTTTGTATCAAACCAATATTTAATAAATTTTTATCATGCATATATGCAGTTTAACTAAATATGACAATTATTAAAATTTAAAATATCTAACAAGCACTTATTTTTACTTTCTACTTATATTTAAAAAGTAATTTAATTCTACAAATAACAGCCGGGTCATAATTATAATTTTCTTGCACTAAAATAATTTGTCAATAATGTAAATTAATAATACAAATTTTACATATAAACCGTTATATGATTGTATTAAAAGGGTTGTCAAATATTCTAAATTATTTGTCAATTTATTTTAATAATAATAATAATAATAATAATAATAATAATATATAGTTATCCTAATTTATTATTTTTAGTAGTAATCGTAATTTATTTGTTTTTATTTTTTTTAGAATGCCGGACATGTGATAATAACACAATATAAACAGAAGGCAATAGTCTCATCCATTTATTATCTAAATTTTGCATAATAATTTATATTCGCAATAATACTCATAATTTATTCTTTTCTTTAATATGGAAAATATATAATATAATGACAAGTACGTAATACACCAACTACAATTGTCATATTTATAGGAAAGTTTATAATTACAAATTTATAATTAGTACATAAGGATTAATAATTTATTCAGATTTTATCAATAATCAAGTCAACTCAACCCATTAAAATCCAAACAAATTTGTCAATTCATATATATTAAAAAATATGTTATAAAAAATAATCCAAATTGCCCCCCGACCCCGGCTCTATAAGTTTAAACAATCTAATACTTATCTCCACCAATTAATTTGTGAAGATATAAAATGGAAAATAAAAATTATTTATGATTAAAATTTGAATTGAGATGGACATACCAACAACCAAGAAGCCATGTTTATTGAGTAAAAATATATATATATATATAAATTCACTAATTCTTTATCTACTTGAAGTTTGAGCCCTTAGGCTTTTTACCCCATATTAAAACACACAAGAAAATTGCCAATGGAATCAACTAACACATACAATTTAATGAATTTTTATTATATATATATGTGTATGAATGTATTAAAATTAATTAATTATGATAATTATTAGAATTTAAAATATTTAATAAATATATACCTTTACCTTTATAGTTAAGATTTATCAATCTCCACAAATATGAGTAATTAAATTCTACAATCAAGGACAAGTCCATAATTAAGATTAAAATTTTAATGGATCAAAATATTAAACTAATTAATTTGAAGGAGCCAAAATCTTTTAAAGAAATTATAAAATTATAACTATGTAAATAGATTTATAATATTTTTAAATTAGAATGATGAAAGTATCGTCTATTTCATCTATTAAATTATAAATTTACGTCTTATTCATTGATTATATATATGCAAACAAAATGCGAATGACTCATCTTGAAGTTGCATTGTCTAATATAAAATATAGCAAGAATTAATAATAAAAAATTGTCAATACTAATTGATATTTAAGTTTAGGCCATACATTTTACCAACTCTTTAATTAGCAATACATTTACCATAGAATAAATAATAAATTAAGGTTATATTTATAATGAATTTTTATTTTACTCTTTTTAAACAATAAAATAAGTGATAATAATATTAAAAAATAAAATATTATTAGATATATAGTGATATTAAATCATTAAATAATATTAAAATATTAATAAATACGTGATATATATATTAAAAACAATAAGATATTAATAGATACATAGTATTGATATTAAAAAAGATAAGGAGATATATCAAACTCACATACAAATTCATTGTTGGTTTCAATTACTATATACAAACACAATAATATTAATGATATAAACTTTTATATAAAATAACGCAATAAAATTATATTATTTATTACTGGGCATCATAAATAATTTGTCGTCCTTTTACTTTTACAAATATTATCAAAATAATTTGGAAAAAAAATTTATTATTATTAATAGATATTAGATCATATCAAGTTTTATTTTGATGTTTGATCACCTCACTGTGGAATCTTGCATTTCATTTCACACCTTTCACATAACATCTGAATAACCTGAAATTTGGCTCCACTTACAAGTGTGGAGATGTAAAAACGACAATAATTATTTAAGATAAAATTTGAAATGAGATGGACATAGCAAGATGTATATTTAGTAAAGAAATAAATTTATACTTTTTTAAATATTAGAAGAAAATAAATCTGCTCTTTCTTAATTTAATGTCAAAGGATACCATCTTAAAAGATTAGAAAAAAATTGAAAAATAAAACCAACTAAACCCAATATTTATTTACGTATTTTAATATTAACTAATTATGATAATTATTAAATTTTGAAATATTTCATAAGCAATTAAATATACTTGGCACCCACTAAGAGTAGCCGAGTGGTTCTATCATGTGGGATATTTGTGCTGGTTCTGAGTTCGAATTTTTTGGAGTACATTCAAGTGTAAGAATCTAGTACAATCGGAGTTTTATTTTGTACTTGATACCACTGCAGTGTGATTCTGTATATAGTCTTAATTGATTCAAGACAGGTGCTGTGTGATCTGCGGATACGTATTTCAAAAGAGTGAGTACCTGATTCGTATATGGCCGGTCGCTGCAGTGATAACTGAATATAAGAATTTTCTCGTCAACTAAAAAAAAAAAAAATTATATGTACTTGTATTTGAAGAATAATTTAATTTTACAACTAATGTTAGAATCATATATTAAAATTTTTAAAAAGCCTAATAAATTACAACGATAAATTATTCATATTTTAAAATTAAAAATATAATAGATAAAATTATCTATTTTATAAATAAGTTTATTTTAAATAAAGTAAAAAAAAAATATGGTGTTTGAGAGTTGAGGTAATTCCCTATAACTCCACCTTTTTTTACTATAATTATGAATTAAATCCTCTATTGCATTGACATTATATGGCCCATTTCAAAGTTGCACCGTCCATTGCAATATAAAATGAAGAAAGATAGGCCGTCCATTGTGATCACAAAGTTTATGTCTATTTGAACCTTTCAATAATACCAACCATGCTTCTTTTATATCTAATGAAATAGAATATTCTTTCAATTTCAACTACTATTCCTTCTCGAGAAAGATATTTATGTTTATTTTATGTTAAACATCGTCATTTGCAGAATTTTTTTATGTTTATTTTATGGTAATTAAGTAATATTATTAAACTAATTCGTTTACTTTCTTATGGCATATATTATTCTCTTTATAAAAGAGCATCTAATTAACATGCAACATGTAAAAATAAATAAATAATTAAATTTTATATTTATATTTAAAATATTTTGATTTTACTAATTAATGTTATTTAATTTGATAATAAATCAATGTTACAATATTATATTGATATTATATTATTAACATATGTTAAGAATGGAGAGCCATTAGAATTTATCCATTTAATCGTTTAAAGTAATATTTTTTTAAAATTTTTGTCGCAATTTATCATACGTTAAATATTTTTATAAAAATTAAAAATTCTATAAATAAATAATATTCATATAATAAGATCATATAAATTGTTACGTTAATTTTTTATACAAGAGCTTTTATTAAAATTTCTATACATAAAATTTTTAATTTTTAAATAAAAATATTAAAAATATAAATTATTTATATAAATTATAAGATAAAAATGATTATATTTTATATTCTTATAAAAGTTACATGTGGCAATTTAATGCACTGAAAGGGAATGCCGATTGCCGAATGCTCATCGTTTGACTCCATTCGTCACAGGCGAATCCAATTAAAGTCACTTGGACCACGTTGCCTTTAATTCCCACTTTCAGAAATCACAATCTATAAACTGTTATTTTGTTTTATTTCTATTTTTATAAAATTAAAAAAATAAATAAATAAGGTGGGCCCAAATGTCAATGTGTGATCAAATCTGGCGCCACATGTCTGAATGTTTGCCAAGGCTTCAAGTAGGTGGCCTAGATAGGAATTTTCATTTTAGTTCCTACGTTTTTGCATAATTACAATTAAGTCTATATGTTTGACATTGTATTTAAAAGCGATAATTCGGATGATCGAGTATTTGTATTGTGTTAATAAATTTATATAATTTTTTGAATTAATTTAAATTTAATTTATTTATTAATCATATCAATGAACACTCTATTTAAATGCGATTTATTTATTTATTATATTATTTATTATTTATGTCATAATTATATTATTTATTTATTTAATAGATGATTCAGTACGATATAATTAAATAATTAATTAGATCTAATTCTTTAAATATATTTAATTAATTAATATAAAATTTAATTCATTTAATTAATTATTTATTTATATGTAAATTAAATATCAAAATATTAATAAATAAAATTACAATGCTAACTCTTCTGAGTTAGCTTGGTGATAGGAGTTGCACCTGAGGACCTCTTAATTCCAGGTTCGATTTTCACTCCAATTATCTTTTTTGTTAAAACACCAAGAGGGTTAGGCCAGAGTTTTGTACTGTACTTAATACTACTGCAATATGATTTCTGTATATGGTCTTTTTCGACTTTAGACAGATGTCATGTGATTTGCAGACATATACCCTAAAGGTAGGTGTTTGGTCCCTTGTATAGTTAACCGCTACAGTAATGATTGACTACGAAAATTTTTTCGTCATAAAAAAAAAAATACCATGTTAAATAATTATTTATGTGAGCACGATTATTTATTTAATTAATTGTGTCTTAATTGTATTATAAATAAATTTAAAAGTCAAAATCGAATCTAATATGATTATTAATTGTATGACACAAATATGATTCAATTATTATTTGTGCCAAATTTTTTAAATTTGAATTCGTTTAATCATATTAAATTTGTGTCGAATAATCATGTCATTACCCGAATTGTCATCTCTAATTATATCACAAACTCTTTAATATTTTATCTTTGTCTTTTTTAGTAATGAAAAATATTTTAAATTCATCTAAGGAGAAAAAATAAAAACACACATAAAATTATTCATTTCATCTTAATTATACTGATTCAAATAGAATTATATTTGGCTCTTATTGTTATTGCGACATGAATCAAATCAACAAAATATTTGTATTTATAAACCTTAATCTACTTAACAATGAAATTATTTTCAATAACAAAAATATTAAAAGACACTTAAATAAGATAAAATTTCATTAATTTAATATGTTGATGAGCAAATTTAGTTAATTGTATAAGAAAATAATTACTATTCACATGATATAACTTTGAAATTTATTAACATTACTTTTCACACTATTATTCATAAAAAAATAACATTATTTGTAAAGATCATTGAAACATTATTATTTATAAGTAACTATTCGTATAAAAAAACTTGCACGGCATTGTTTATGGAAGAAAGTCACATAAAATACTTGCACGACATAATTTATAAGTGAGAGTCTATGCATGATTTATGTTGCTCTTTCATTCACTTGACTTTTCTAGTTTTCTTTTTCAATGAACATTCCTCTTTTCTTGTTTTCAGTTATCCAATTTAAGCTACACGTTAAAGAGTGAGTGGACAAGTCTACCTGCTTAACTTAAAGGGGATAGGACATTCAATAGAGGTCCCAAATCTTTTATTAGTTCGACTAAATTGTTGGCTAACATTCCTATTTAGTAGAGTGGATATGTGCCCTTCCTAATATCAATCTTACAAAAAAAGTTATCACTCAATTATAAGTTTGCCACTATTTATTTATCTTTAGTATAACATAGTAAATTCTATAAAAGAAAACTATAAACCGATATTGGTTCAATTAGAAAACAAAACTTACCATAATCATAGGGACTAAAATGAGACTAAGGATAAAATATTGGGGATATTTATGCCATAATATAAAATATGTTGACCCAAATACAAAATTTTGAAAGCTCAAGGACTAAAGTACAATTCTCACTGAAAGCTGACATGTGTAGTCGTCCAAGTAGCAGCAAGCTGCCGCCTTTGCCATTTGCCCACAGCAAATTTGTGGTGGCCGCAACCTCAACTGTTACATTTCTATCTTGTCATTTTCTTTTCTGTCGTGTTTTAAACTTTCAGTTTACACAATCGAAGAGTAATCGTTTTGTTGACGTCAGGACTTCCAGAATGCGGACAACTCAGAGGGAAGTTTACCTCTTCATTTACCGAGAGGTTGATGGTCAAAATTTTTACGAAGAATCCAAGGGCTTTGAAATTCATTAACATCTTCGAATTTTCATTACAGCTATTGTTTCGTGAATAATACGCTGCATCTAGAAGGTGGACGTAAGAGAGAGAAAGTGGGAAACAGAAGGAAAGTGTGAGAGAAAAAAAGAAGGCCTGGCCTGCGGCATCATCAAGGCAGGAATCTAAAGGAGGACTATCTGGGTAATCAAAACTAGGCCTTGAACACACAATCAAGGGAATTTTTCTGGTTTCTTAGCTGGATAAGTTTTTTCTTTTTGTGTGTGCGTGTGTGTGACTACGGCAAGAAACAGGTTATACTGCTTATCCGGGTATTGTTTTCTTTCTTAGCTATTTATGTTTAATGTTTTTGGTTGGATTTTGACTGCATGCGTGAAGCTTTGTTTTCTTTGATGAACTCATAGAGGAAGGGGATTTTATGGGATTGTTTTGTTAGATTTTATGGTTTGTTACTGCTCTATAGTTTTCTGCTTTGATTTTTTTTTTTATTTTTTTAATTAGAAGGGAAATTTATTAAAACAATTAAGGAATGTTTTTTTTTTTTTTTTTTTATCATGTGGACTGTTGTTCACCTGACTTTTAATTTGATATAAGGAAATTCTTGCATTGAATTTTCATTTTTGAAGGTTAGTTCCAAAAAAGTCAAACGTGGTAAAGAAATTGCAGCATATAATAAATATCATGAGCTCGTCGTCTTTTTGGTAGATAAATATTTTTCTCAATTTGCTACAGGTTATGTTAATCCCCTCGTGAATTAGCAGTGGCTTGGGTGAACTCGGAAGAAATATGGCCTCAGAGAATGGAAGAATACATCCAAATTGTGTTAACGCTTCCAATCCCTATCACGAATGTGGTATGGCTTGCTTGGATAAGATTGCTCAAGGACAGGGACAGAGGGAGCCGAAAAAGAAATTTGGTAATTGATTTTTCCTTTCTCAGTTTGTTCTTGGAATTGAGCTATGTTTCACATATATATTTAATTCAATGAACATATTAAACTTGGTTCTCTATATCACAGTAATCTTTCTAGTTTCTATAGTTGATTAATTATCTCTATGATCCTCTATTTGTTGTGATTCTACTTCTTTCATGATGAGAAACTTTACTTTGATAATATTAGTTTCGTGTGAAAATGTAACAAATATTTGTTCTTCGTTGATAAATTGGATTTATGAGCCTTATCGATGTTATTTTGTTGTTAATCTATCATTCATCTACTGAACTTGTTTTGCTTACTAGAGGCAGAATGCTATTCCCCTCATTTCACAATGTCTATTGTTGTGCGTGAGGATTTATGAGCCTTTCTGATGTCATTTATTTGTTACTCTCTTATATTTACTGAACTCGTTTTACTTACTAGAAGCAGAATGCCATATCGCTTGTTTTGCAATGTCTACCATCATGCTTGAAAGACTGTAATTTTTGTTTTACTCATGTTTTTCGTTCTTCAAACAGTGAATGTGTAACATCCTGGTTTCTGTGTGTTAAGAAGAATCCCATACTCTCAGGCAGTCATGTTTAAGGTTCCCTAACTCTCAATTTGGTGAAATATTTATCTGGAGTATGAGCTGTTTAACCAATCAACAATCACCCTGTTCTTGTTTATTATGTTTAAATAAGTTGTAGCTAATGAATTGCCTAAATAATCACATCTGAAGGGATGCAGTTGTGTTTGATGTATCTTGTTTTGTTGAAGGTTTGTTAATTTTGGCATTTCGTTTGTCGCATGTGAATAATATTTTCTTGGAAGATTCTATATGGATATCAAGTTTAGTCTCAAAAATATGAAGGAGTGTTGAAGTTACTATAACATCGGAATAGAAAGTGTTAGAATCATTATGGGTTTTGTTGACATTAACTGAAAGTAGGTAATAAAATTTTCCATTTCTTTTAGATTATCGAAAGGGTGTGAAAGAAGATGTAATTAGCAAAAAGAAGAATAAAGAGAGGAAAATACACCTAAATTGCCCTAAAGTATCTAATCCTTTTCATGAATGTGGTGAATATTGCCCCAAAAGAAGTGTCGAGGCCAATCACCATGGGGTTAAAAAAGCGGGTTTCCATTTCTTTATTCTTATTTATCATCTAATGTTTTTTACTTTTCTCATTTTCATCTGTAGTTTCTTCTTCTTCTCGTTCTTCTTTCCCAATATGAGGGGTGGTTAGGCTTCAGCAATATGAGTGACGAAAGTGCATATAAGCACAAGTAAATCTCTATGAAAGAGAATAAACTTATAAGAGGAGCTAATCAGTGCTTGAAGATTTAGGTGCATTGTAGGACCTCATGTATTTTGGGACAGTTTCCAGATTGAATATAGAAATTGTGTTATTGAAATGTTTGATAAATAGTATAAAAACTCCACCTCAAGAACAATATTACTCAATCCTGGATGTGTTATCTCTTTGATGCTAGATTCCTAACATAATGAATTTTTTCCTCCGGATCAGGATCCTGGAGCTTTGGCAGGAGAAAGAAGGAACATGATTCTCAGCCAAATTCTCCTCAAGTAGTTGGCAATACTGCTGTTGCTGGTCAGCATCATGATGCCCGCAATGGTAGATCTGAAAATCATACAAAGAAAAAGACAGATTCCATGAATAATGAATCCTTTTCTATTTCCGATCATTATTCTAGAGTAATTCATCCCGAAGATCACTCTTTCAACAAGGAGAAAGTTCGATCCGCTCAAATAGTCCCTCAATCTGGGAATATAAAGATGGTGCATTTCTCACTCTCTTACTGATTGCCATTTTTCTATTTTTGCCATTCATTTCACTCACTTGCCTCCTTTTTGTGTAACAGGCTGATAAGCCCAAAGATCCCCCAAAAGAGAGTGTTGTGTTCCCTGTTGGTGCATTGCAATCCAAAAACGAAAAGGATGACAAACCTGGAGCTCCAGCTTCCCTTGAAATACACCATGATGCTGAGGACGTTAGAGAAGGAGTTGCTAGTCCAGCTGTAGGGTATAGGAACTTTAGTTTCACAGGCATGGATCTAACTGCCAGAGATAGTGATGAAGAAGGGGCCGAATCTGTCATTTCTGATTCCTGCGTGTCAGTAGGAAAATACCATGTGAGAGCAAATGTTTCTTCAACTCTGCAATTTATCCTCGACAAATATGGAGACATAGCAGCAAATTGCAAATTGGAATCAAATTCTATGCGCGCGTACTATTTAGAGTGCCTTTGCTCTGTAGTTCAAGAGTTGCAATCCATTTCATTCATGCAGATAACTAAAGCCAAAGTCAAAGAAATGTTGGCTGTCCTTAAAGATGTAGAATCTGCACAAATTGATGTCGATTGGCTACGCAATATCCTCAACGAAATCTCAGAAGCTATCGAGTTCAGCACTCAGCATCAGACAATCGAAGCAGCAAAAGCCAACTGCAATAATCTTCTGGAATCAACAAGGAAAGAACTGGAATCCCAGATGAAAGAATTAGCTCTCAAGGAACAAGAAGTGACCGATCTCAAAGCACATGTGGACGAAACCAAAGTACGTTTGAGTGAGCTCGAATTCGAATCTAGTCAGTTGGAGCAGACTATTCAGTCGATGCGATCCAAGGTTGAAAAATTTAACCTCAAATCTCTTGCAGAAGAGCTCTTGTAATGAAATATGCAAGGCAGGCTATTACCGACAGTCAGGTCATTGAGTCTGGCCGTTTTGGTTTCTAAGTCGATGTTTTCTAAGGCATGATAAAATGTAATTGATTGGTATTAGCTTTTGTTTTTAGTATTGAGCTGGTTAAAAATATTCTTGTCCTTGCACTTGGTCACAAGGCTGAGAAATGTGCAATAGATTTATGTGATTGTATTATAAATTAATCTTTGTATAAATTGGTCATATGGGTTTGTTTTTATAGATTGTGGGTATTACTTAGTCAAACAGAGAAAATATAATGAAATGAAACGAGTTTTCAAGCATTCAGTTGAGTGATTCGTGTTTAATTTTACCAATAGATAAAGGATTTAGTTCTAAAATTAAACAAAGAGGTGAAAATATATTTGAGCGCTGCTCCACTCTTTATTTTAAAATTTTAATTAAATAAAAATATTTAAATAATACATGAGATGTTTGATCGAAAATCCATTTATTTATATTCAATTATATTGACGTGAAGGGAATTCTAATTTCAAACCTTTTGTATTAAAGTTATTTTTTTAAAATTTTATTAATTAAATTAACTAATTTTTATAATTTTTATTATTAATTGCTTGCTGCATAAATAGTGAGAATATTGGATGCAATTTTAAGCTTCTAGTAATGAGGGGCTGGAAAATTTTGAAATTATCATTTTTAAAAGTTTTTTAGCTATAAGAGATGTAAGAATATTTTTTTTTAAAAAAATCTAAATTAAGGATACAATCTTAAAATTTAAAATCTAACCAAAATAAATTAATTTTTATAACTAAATTATTTTAATTTTTTTCCTTTAATTAAAAGAAAAAAATTTGTTCGACTCATTTTAATTTTAATTGTGCACTTGCCACATTTTATTCATTAAGATAGTTGGAAATCCGTTTCCAACTTCTATCCTAAAACCAATTTAAATTATAAAAGTAAAAATTAACAATTATATTCTAAAATTTTTTAAAAAATATATTTTATAAAATATTGTAAAAACTTTTAACATAATTTATATATTTAATATCAAACGGATTAAGATATTTTTTATTGTCAATAATTAATTTTACATATTTGAGTCAGACTCCATATACAAATCGGATTCGGAAACCGACCCGAATGCGAAATAAATTTTTTTTTCAAAAAAAAAAAATCCCCAAAGCGGTCTCCGATTCGCGCTCTTTCAATCTCCGATTATCTTATCTTTAGCCAAACAAAACCCTCTAGGGTGAGCCTAGCAATCAAAGCAATTCTTTCATAGATCTATTTAATATTTTCAGGTTTTTGTTTCAAGGGGATGGTATGTGTTTGGCTGATTCGAAACTCAGGGAAAGGGAACAGAAAAAAGACGAAGAATAGCAAAATTAGGTCTTTTGTTCTAGGTTTAATGGAGCAGAGATAAATTTTAATTTCAATTGCTTGCTGAATATCCGAATTACTCGTGAAATCGGATTTTTAAGGTTAAGAATCGTTTAATTTCGACTGATATTTGATTGATTTGGACTTTCGAGGTTTGTAAGTGGTTCTGCAAATTTTGGAAATTGTTTGAACTTAATAGATGCAAAAAGTCAAAAGAATTAGAATAAAGAAAGTTAAATTAGTATATGCTTTTTAATTTTTGGCATGCTTCTGAGCTAGATGAATTTATGAGTCATGAAGGAAGTGTTAATTTATTGTAGTTTATTGTTCAAGGAATTGAAGTGGCATTGAAGAAAGAGGTGAAATTAGTGATAAAGATGGAGGACGAAAAGAGTTCACCCTGATTGTATCAATGCATCGAATCTTTACCATGAATGTGTTGAATATTAGAAAAATCCCAGAAGCAAAAGCGCGGATGAGCGAAAAAGAAACAGGTTCCTTAGTTTTGTTAGTGAGCTATAGTTTTCCAAATGTTGTATTTGTCTGGGAAACAACGTTTAATGTCCCTTACCAATATAGTTATATGTGATAAAGTGTAATGTTGACATACTTATTCTCAATTGTGTAATTAATAGCCTGGGATAGAACTTAATGATGTCAGATGTTTTATGGGATATTGTTTTTCCCAGTTGTCAATGTTGATGTTTGACAAACTTATTCTTGTGTTTGAACAACTTGGGACTTGCATTATTTATGCTTTACAAGTGAAAACTTCATGTTTCTTATCCAAAGCTTTATGCTTACACCTAAACCATGTTTTTCAATTTGATTCCTTTTAATTTTAGTATAAGTATAATGTATATCAGACTGTACAGAAGTGATATTAGATTATACTATTATGTATTTAATTATTTGTAGTATGTTTAGTTTTATATCCATACTTAAATTTCGCATTTTAAGTAATTTCAGAAGCTGTTCAAGCTAACGGTGCAGTGGTCAGTCCAACGCACCTGCTTCAGATGTGGCAGAAGATCTTCATGATGAAAAACGTAATCTTTAGGATGATTCAGATAATGACAATGAAAAAACAGCTGAGTATTATGTGCAAGGGGATTTTACAAAGCTTACGGGAAGAAAGAAAAAATTGTTCAAATTAAGACTTAAAATGGTAAGTTTCCATTAATCTCCAAGTGAAATGCTTTATGTCAATTCCTGTGTTTTGTTTTGTGCTTTATAATTATTTTTGATTTGATTTGTCAATAATGGTGGCTGTTGCCTGCATATTTGTAGAATGAAGCAAGAAAAGGAAATCTAACAGCAATGGTTGCTGAAAAGAAAAAAATGGAGGCTCCACAAGAGTTGAGGGGTATCTCGAAACAAAAATGGCTTGAGGATAGGAAGAGATGCAAATGGCTTAGATATGACATAGGCATATATGCTAGATACCCAAGAGGCTGCGGAGGCAAAATATAAGAAATGGGATAAGGATCCTGCTCCATTTGGTTAGGATGGTGCGTTTGTGTCTCTTGAGCATCACCTCTTCATTTCATTTACTTGCTTGTGCTTGTTCCTGGTCTATTCAAATCTTCATGTATTTACTTGCTTATGCTCTCACATTTTATTCTCTGCTGTTGTATTTACAAGTGCAAGGATAATAGAATCACATCGAACTATATAACCTTCGATGGAATTTCGGCTTTTAGCTTTTAAATTAGTGAGTTATCAAGGTTCACTGTAATTGCATACTTGCTCCTTGATATTAGACTATTGAAGTATCTATATTTTGGACACAGTAGATAAATTGGAAATGTATGACATGAATTTGACCAGAAACGACTGGCTGGCATTAATTTGACATATAACATGCATGTCTGTAAACGTGCATTAGAAAACTTTGCATGGTGATTTGGATGAAAGATTACAGAGATGCTATCTGAGGCTAGTTCTTAAAAAATCCACTACATAGCTTTTGTAGCACTAAAGAGATTATATTTCTGTATAAAGGAATTTGATGACTTTTGGTATTTAGTGCAAAGTCATTTTCTTTCCTTTTCATTATCCTTTCATGTGTCTGGATAATTTGATTTTCAAAAAAGTATAACTACATGTTCTATCTTGATAATTGGAGTTTGCCCTAGAATACAGATCTGAACGAGTGCTATTGTGTGGACGGTTTTCAATCAGAGGACATTGTACAAAGCATACAAAAGGTGGACCAAGAATGTTGAGGTTGACCGAGAGGAATATAACAAAATGAAAGAAGCTGATCCAGAGTTCTACCGTGAAGCTTCAAGCCTCCAGTATGGGAAGGTAAGGTTTTGTTGTCAAGATCAGCTCCTTTTTGGTAGATTTGGCTAAAGGTTAGGTGCCTTAATCCATGATCATTTTGTTCCTTTATTTATATAGGCACAAAAGATCTCGGAGGATAAAATTGAGAGGATGGTGATGGAACTCATAGATCAGTCAGAGAAACGCTCATCCTTTAGCTGAAGGAGGAGACTTCATGAAGAGAAAGACATCGACTCAATTAATGACCATAATGAGCATTTCAATAAGAAGATTGAACGAGCATTTGGCAAATACACGCTGGAGATCAAAACAATCTCGAATGAGGAACTGCATTGCCTGCCTAAGGTACTTGGCACACCTCTAATGCCTTGTGTTCTGAACTTAAAGAACTTATTATGCTTGCTTTAAGTTACAGCTCATTCGTAACACATGCGCTTTATATTTTCCATAGCATCTCCTTCCTGCCTTTTTAGATTTATACGTCTGCACGGGTCATTAGTCTTCAAAGGCTTTTTTTCAAGTTTTAGTTTGACCAACAAGCCAAGATAAGACGTAAATGGTAATGGATTCAGATAATAGAATATGGAGGTGTTTTTTTTTTTTTTTTTTTTTTTTTTTTTTTTTTTTAATTTTTACTGTCAATTATTTTTATTGATATTCTGCTTCTGTAGTTCTGCCAAGTAACGTTTTATTCCATGATTTTACCTATTGACAGGTCTGGCATGTAATAAACTGTCAAAAGTTTCTTTGAGTATTGCTAAGAGGTTAAATTATCTTAAATATTTTTATTTTATTTTAAAAATTTTGTTTACCTCATCATTGTTATCAATATCATCCATAATAAATCCTACCAGTAAGGAAGGGGTTCTAAGATTAGGATTTTTGTCTCTGGCGTTATGAGGTGAATGTAAACGGGAATCTGCACCATTTTTTGCAGTTTCGTCTAAAGAAAGCATGAAGTAAAAAAAAATTAACAAAGAATATTTGGCTTCAAAGTGTTCAGCTGTCAGGTGAAAAATTAGTGACTTTCAGTTGAAAGGATATGAGAGACAGATGAATTTTTGTGGCACTGAAATGAAAACGAAAGAGTTGAAATTGAAGATTAAAATTTTGGGTTTGTTTGCATATAATTAAAATGTTGTTGAAGTAAATTATAATTATTAAAGTAAACAGAGTGTTTAATAACATTTGCTTAGACAAATTTCAAGCTCGTAGACATTTAACGGCTAAGTGTCACAGTTTGCAAATTACTGGATTTATCACAAATATTAGTTATTATTCTGTAAAATTATAAAAGGTATATATCTATTTCTCAAATTTTATATATATATAACCATATATTTTTTATTAGTAATCAAATTTAGACATTTTTATAAGTCAAAATTTAATTTTACACTTATAATTAATATACTATAAAAAATATTAACGTGAGATTTAATTATAATAATTGAAATTTTTGTTTACTGTGGCAAAGTTCAATTGAACAAATTTTAATTCTAATTTTGAAATGTTTGAATTTTTGATTCCTATTATCCTAATTTTGAAAATCTTGCAAAGTCATATTTTTTAGATTTTGAAAGGATTATGTTTTGGTCCTCGGAGCACTGAGAGATTATTTTTGACAAATCAAATTTGTCTTATTTAGCTTGTGGAAAATTATTTTTAAAAATTATAACCAATAAAATTTTTAAAAAAATTAAGATATTTTTATGAATATTTTATTTTCAGCTTGCATAAATGCCATATTGTTCTAAGTACTTGAATTATATAAAGATAAATTTTATTGACTTCATTCTTCTTAAATGCATTATTTGAGAATATTGTTTTCGTTTGAATTCTTCTACATATCTTAAATTTCTTCTTTTTCTTTTTCAATTTTTTTCCCAGAGTAAAAGAAAAGTAAAACCACCACACTTATTTAAATAATTCACAGAGACAAACTACAATCAAAAGATCAATATAAAAAAAATTATAAATAAAAGAGAAGGAAAGAAGAAATCATCATCCTCTCATACTCACAAACGAATAAATAAGAGAGAAAATTAAAGGGCTTTCTTGGTTGGTGGGTGTTCATAGTAATAGTTATTAATAATAGTTTCGGTAAGTTTTCCCTTTAGTTGGTAGGGTTGCTGCGGAATGATCCCAAAGCTTTGATAGCAGCTGCTCTCAGAATGAACTCGTGGTATACTGCTGCGGCTAAGGCTCCGGTAAAAGGACCAACCCAGAAGATCCACTGCTCATCATCATATAAAAAATGAAAAACAATAAAAAAAAATGTGTTAATATCCTTTAAAACTCAAGATTGACCACAAAAATTAAGTTATGGAAACACAAATTTTTGTGTACATACTAGCTCATCCCAAGCTTTTTCCCTGTTGTAGATCACGGCAGTACCAAAACTCCTAGCTGGGTTGATACTAGTTCCTGTGATGGGGATTGTAGCCAAATGAACAATGAGCACAGCAAACCCAATTGGGAGTGGAGCCAAAACCTGAACCAAAACGGGAAGAACGAGTTAAGAATGACCAAAAATGGCGACAAAACTAGAAAAACGTAACAAATGTGGCAACATACAGGGATGTGAGAGTCACGAGCGCTTCTCTTGGGGTCAGTTGCAGAGAAAACTGTGTAGACAAGCACAAAAGTACCAATAATCTCAGCACCCAAAGCAGTTGGTATGCTGTAGCCGGCGGCAACAATGTTGACACCACCGCCGAAAGAGTTGTACTCGTGCTTCATGAAAGCTTTCACCAACCCAACACCGCAAATGGCACCCAAACATTGAGCCACCATGTAAGCCACAGCTCTGATCAGAGAGACCTTCCTAGCCAAAAACAGACCGAATGTCACAGCAGGGTTAATGTGACCACCTGCAGCAAAAAACAACCAAAACCCATCAGTAAAAATACTCAAAAATGGCAACTTTTGGTGTAAAGTTCACATCTTTACCAATTTTCTAAACAAAAATTAGAAAAAAATCTACATGGGTCAGCTTAAATCTTAAAGTTTTTCACCAGAAATGCCTGCAGTGCAGTAAACCAGGACGAAAATCATTCCACCGAAAGCCCATGCAATCCCCAAAAGACCAACTCCATCACAAGCATCTCTCTGTTTCTTATGGCCGATAACAGTAGCAACACTGACGTAGAGGAATAGGAGAGTAGCTATAAACTCAGCTATGAGAGCTCTGTAAAAAGACCAGGTCTTGACCTCATCGAGATCGAGAAGCGGCGCCGGCGGTGGGTCGACGTAGTCCTTTCCGTGGTGAGTTTGTCCTTCTTCGCTCACTTCCTTTGACATCCTTCTTCTTCGCTTCCTTCTAAAGACTGGATTTTTGCTGCGTAGAACAGGAAATTAAGAAAACACAGTGTTTGTGGGCAGAGTGATGTGTCTCTCTTGCTGTTGGGTTCGTGTTTTAAATAGAAGAACCGGTCCATTTTTTCGTATAAGCCAAGGGCATTATTGGAATAAAATAATTGCTTTTTTTATATACAATAAAAAATTAAAAGATTTGTAGTAACTTCCAAATCCATCAAAAATGTCTTTTATAAATGTACGATATATGTGATGCATTTTTAAAATGACTTAATTTTAGGAATTTTCAAAAATAAAATTTGACAAAATGAAATTAATTAAGAAAATTCTCAAGAGATATAGATATATAGATGGAGAGAGAGTGTATATTTCCTATTATTTTCTTGCTAAGGAGATGGTCTTGTATAGAACCAAAGCGGTTTGTAGGACCAATGGTGAGGGGTTTGAGCATGTGATGGCTAATGATTCTGATCTGGATCGGCCATGGCTGTGAGCCTGCCTCTGTCTGCCTATCCGTCATCCAACGAAACCCACGCCTAAGGCCTTAGCTAGCAACGGTTATATATTGTCTTTTTCTTTATCTCAACGTTTTTTAACTTTTTCTCTTGCAAGGAAAAGTTCTCTTCTCTTTCTATTTGCCAGACATTATTATATTGGTTTCGTCCTTCGTCAATATCCTACACATAACATTATTATATTGGCTTTCGGGTTATGACATATATTTTTTTAATAATTATTTATTACAACCAAATGGGATTGATATGTAGCGACTAGAAGAAGAGACTTTATAGATATTACATATATGATATACCTCGTATAAAGACTCTGTTATACGGCGACCAAGATATACGTGGGATATTGAGTATAAAAATTTTCATATAAAACTATCAAATTCTCATAAATATTTGAGAGTAAAAGACCCTCACAATATGAATAGAAAAGATAGACGCGATACATTCTATACTTAAAAGGGCGTGATTGAAATCTTATCAATGGTGTTTTTATCGTACATTTTTAGATTTTGTAAACTCGTTTATTATAAATTAAATCTATTTATTGTAATCTAAAATTCTTTAGCTATAATTCATAACTTATAAAAATAAAAAAATAAAAAAAGTTATGAATTACAATGAATGGATTGAGAATTAAAATTAAAAAATTAAAAAATAATGAGAAAAAAAAAAGTTTGTAATATATTTATTTTTAAGAACATTTGTTTTCGGATTTTTGTAATTTTTAATTTTTTTAGTTTTGAGAATTGCTACAAAAAATTAAAAATTATAAAAAATTGAGAAAATTATATTTACAATCCAATGGAACCGTAGTCTAGCCCTTTCATATGTGGATTCTGAAAGATATTGATACACAAAAGTTTTTCGCATAATTGTTAGGAATTTACCGTTAAAAATATTGAAAGTCATCTACAAGACCGTGGGTGGTTAATGTGTCATGTTATGGCGGTTTAATAAATAAAATTCTAAATAATTTATGATAAATTACCCTTTTTTTTCCTCATACACGGTTACATTTTTTTTTTAAATAGCTTGTCCATTTATTTTCAATTCTATCATCATAAATAACAAATTTTAATTTAATATAATTTTATTTTTGAAAGAAAGAAAATATTAAAAAATTTAAAAAATAATACAGTTTTAAATTAAAAAATAAAAAAAATAGCATTTTACCTCAAATTTTTAATACTTCGTTTAATAATTTATAATAAAATAAGGGAATTATTTTTTATGTTCGAATGGACTTGATTTCAAAAATTTGTATAAGGTGAAGTTCAATGTGGATGCATAAAATTTAAATAAATAAATACAACTCACATTTCATTACCAAGTTTGAAAACGTCGTTTTAGCTCAATTCATTAATTTATTAAATTTATATTGTGTAATTTATTTATTTTCCTAAACATTTTTCTTGTTTTAAAAGTTTTAAAAAATTAATTAATTAAAATTATCAAAAATCACTAGAATTAATTTTTATATCACTATCACTATGTAAAATTTTAAAATATGTTAATTATTATTTTTATGATAAAAAATTAATCAAAATATCTAATTGATATGGCTAAATAAAATATAATATAATTACGATAAATTAAATATCTCGTTTTTTGTACGTCAGTAGTGTTCTAAAATATTTATAATATCCTCTATAATCTTGTAATTGAATTAATAATTTGAATTAGCTATGTAATATGTATTATCAAATAATGTTATTGAACATGTTGTTACAAATGGTAATAGCTTCATTTTCAATTTTTTTTTTCTCAAATTCAATAATTTTATAGATTTTCATTTAAAAATTTGGCGAAGTTTGTTGAATTTCCAATTTTTAATACCCATGATCATAAAAACATAGATTAAAATTTTTTTATTAAGAACAAATTAAAATGGTCCCCTAACTGTAATTCGAATTTAATTCCAAGAATAATGTCAACCTATACAAAACCATTGAGAGAATAAAGTGCAAATAAATTTATGATGCCCACCTCAAGTGCATTTATTCTCTTCATCATTAGAATCAAATTTAATTCTTAATTGGCATGATTATGGACAACATTAAACCATAATTTTTTAATTATTATTTCAAATAAATAAAAAGACATGTGTACCTCCTCTATAAGTTAGTAAAATGCATATTTTAATTCTACTTATTTTCAAAATAGACATAGAAATCTTTATTGGCTTAAAAATTTTGATAGTTTGAATGGCTTATTCATTTTTTTATTAAAATAATTATACTATTATATTATGAATTTTGTTAACAAATGTTATTATGGTAATTGTCAAAATTTTTATATTTATTAATTATATTAATTTTTGGTACTTAATAAAATAATTAATGATAATTTTAATATATTAAAAATATAATTTATTAAATATAAAAATATTAACAAGTATTCTAAGAGTATTCGTTAACAAAATTCTTATATTATTTATGATTATTTTAAAATTTAAATATATTGAAGTATTTTTATTTTTATTTAAATTTATTGATTAAAATTACAAATAAAAATTTACATGAGTATTTTTTAAATTAACAAAATTAGAAGGTATATTTCAGTAAACTTTACGGCGTGCATCCTTTTTTTACTTTTAAAATGTAATTGCATTGCTTTATTCGTTGGCTTTGGAATTTTTTTGTTTGGTAGAAAGAACTGATCATCCTCAGTGTCTTTTAGCCTGTTTTCCATTGATTCACTGGCCTCGCGTATCCGTCAAAAACCACAATATTTTATTTTTGGTTTGGCAATACAAAATAAAATTATGAACCCTGATAGGGGCAATAATATTATCCGCATCTATCCAATTTTTAGGATATTATAATTTTATTTTAAATAATAAATTAACACGTATTTTAAAAAATTTTATTAATAATTTAAATTTAATTATATGTGAGTCATTTATTTTTTTATTTTAATATAAAACGATTTATTCTTACTCTTAATTATTTTAATAATTTATTAGAAGTTACTCTTTATGCAAACTTTCTCACTCTGGTATTATTTTTTATTTTCTAAATTTAGATAGTCACACAAATTGTCATTTTAATAGTAATAAAATATTCTTAGAATGTATTTTATGAAAGCAATTTGTGTTTAAAATAACAATAAAATTGTGATTAATTTTAGTACTTTAGAGATGAAAAGAGAGAATTTTCTTTATTTTTTTAAAATGTTTTCCTACGCTATTTTTGAATAATAACTAATGTTAATGGGTTTTTATAAATTTTGATATTATACATTTGTGCATGGGATGAGTATGTGGCAAGATATCTTTTTAAGAAAAGAAGTGCAACTTTCAAAGATTTGGTAAAATATATAATTTAATTTTATTAGTTTTTTATTCGTTAAAGCATTTGTTATTAAGATAACTTTTATTTTTTTTATAATACAGTAATAAATTTTTAATGATAATTATTTTGAAATTTTTAATATATTAAATTATATTTTATTTTTATTTAAATTTATGGATAATAAGACTAAAGTTTGTATATATGCAAACTTTAGAGTGTATATTGTATATATTATTTACCTTATTTTTCATATTTTTTTACAAATAAATACAATTTTAATAATAATAGTATTTATCCAAATTTAAAGGGAGTTGATATATATTTATAGAAGGATAAATTTTTATAATTTTAAAGTTATTTATTATATTTTTTATTATTTATTTGAAATGTATTTTAAATATAAAATTTGATAACTAGTGGAACTCTATTTTTAAAAAAATTAATACCCTTAATTAGCACCCATAATTAATGCGCAAAAGGGGTGCGATCGATAATTGAAGTAGCAGGTTTAGGTTCTTATCTTTAGACTAAATTCTCCGAAATAGCAATTTCCAGATGATGTTTCTGGGAAAATGTGAGGAAATCATACGTAAACTTGAAGTAACCATCTAATCAAAAAGACCACGTGAACGCCAGCTGTCAAAAGTAAGCATCAACCTTGATGCTCTCGGGCATTCGATGCAGATCACCAAGTCCCTGGACCCACTCAGTCAACTTTATCGTCTTCTACAGGTCCACGTCATCGCCATAGCTTATAATCGGTCCAGGACAGCTCTATTCATGCTCGGGCTGGCCCCGGAACCTTTTTTTGTCTATTTATAAATTCATATTGCTAACGAGTATTTCTGTATTTATTTTTATATTTGATAAATTAAAATTTTTAATATATTAAAAATTATTATTAGTTATTATATTAAATATTAAAAATTATTATAAATAATAAATTGATATCTAATTTTATTAATAAGTATTCTTAAAATAATTATTAATATTTTTAAATTTAATAGATTATATTTTTTTAATATATTAAAATTTATCATTAATTATTATATTAAATACTAAAAGTTATTATAAATAATATATATAAAAATCTTAACAAGTGCTAAGAACATTCATTAATAAAATTCAATTAATATTTATCAATAATTGTCATTTGAATGTAATTAATAATTTATTATAGTATTTAGCAACAAATATTATGTCATATTTAATTATTATTGAGTTTTTTTTTCAAGAAAAATTATTAATGAGTTTAGAGTGACTCAAGTTATAATGATTTTTATTTAATCTAAATTAATGATCATCTAAAATTAAAAATTCAAATTTGCAATAAAGAAATTTATTTTTAGTTGTATTTATAAATAAATATTAAAAATCTCTTAAATAATAATTAGTGGTGCTCTATCTAGATTAGATTAATTCTTTAAAATATAATGTGGAAATTTATTATTAAATATTTGAAAGTAAAAATTATTTTTATTAAATAAAATTGCATTGATCCAACGTTATAACTTAATGTATTAATTTTTTAAAAAATATGTAATTTAAACACAACTTACTTTTATAAAATTAAAATTATTGAAAAATTTTTGCTAACAAATATTTTTAGGTTGATTTTTATATTTAATAAGTTATATTTTTTAATATATTAAAAGTTAAATTATTATAAATAGTATATTTAAAAATTTTAACAAGTTGCTTATTAACATTCATTGGCAAAATTTTTCTTTTCTTTGTCTCCATGACCTATAAGATCAACCTACGTGTCCTTGGTAATCTCCAAACGCCTCGATGCTTCGAGACCCTTCCAAAGTCGAAACTCAATGTAGCCGTTATGTCTGCCGTACAAATTTAAATCTGATTCGATCAACGGTCGATTTTTTTTTATTTATTTTTAATTTAAAATTTGTTCTTTTATTGTCTTTCATTTTCTGCCACAGTTGCTGGTCGAAGCAGCACGTTAACCGCTGGGGCCCGGGACGGGCAGCCATTAGAAAATGACATGCTATTTAACAAAGAAAATTGAATTCACGGAAGGGTCATGATACGGTACAGTCAAATCTACCATGCAATTTTTATCATTTTTAAGAAAATTATTAGAAAAAATAAAAAAAAAAAAGTTATGAGAAAAAAAAAGCTCCATTTGAATTGATTCAAGCAAGGAAAGCCGGTAATTATCATTATATATTAATTTTTTATTTTTATTATTTTCAAAAGACCGAAAATGACATAACATTTATCCCCCTGACCGCAAACATTTTGTTTCCGTTTGGCTAGTCAGAAAATACGTTTGGCAAAGAAAATTACGAAATTGCTACACTGGTTTTGGTCCACAGTGTTTGAGGATCTTTTTCCTTTTTTGATTTTATTGTCAGTCCATTTTTTAATTTACTTTCATCGTTTTATTTTTGATAAAAAAATACTACTAAAAGTATGAATTTTTATGTAAAATAATATATTTATATATTATTATTATTATTATCATATATTTATATAATTTTTCTAAGTTAAATATATAAACTTAAATTTATATAAATTAAATTAAATTTTTTAATATATAAAAATAAAACATCATTTTACGGGCGGACGATGCTATTGCATTTACAAAATATGGCAGGTGCAATTATTATTATTATTATGATGATGATGATGTTAAAATTCTTCTCATAAATGATAAAGCCATATTATTGCTTTTTGACCCATTGAAATTCCAGGAAATGGGAACCAACTTGGCTATATTTTCTGAAATTTTTAGGGACAGATATTTACATTTTTGTTTTTTAAAATGTAAATTCAGCACAAATTAATATTGATTTATGCTAAATTCATATTTTAAAATATAAATATTTGCAAAAAGAAAAAAGTTTATTCATAAATGCATACTAACTTAATTCATACAAATTGAGTAAAACAAAATTATATTTTATCAAATGTTTCATATAATATATATTTTTTATATCTTACAATTTTTTATAGTCTTATAAAACTGTATGATATGTTAGGTATTTAATTCAAGGATACAAATTGAACAATATTCAATCGTTTTGTTTTAGATAGGGACGAGTAAAAAACAGATGGAGAAGGGGTACGGATAAAGTCAATGTCATTAGTTTTAAAAACAGATCAAATATGTAAAAATACCCCGACATATTTGAAACAGATAAAGAGACATTTGCTTTTAAAATTATACCCTTTTGGTTTAAATTAAAATGACATTATTTTAATTCATCTGTTAAAAAATAATATTATTAATAAAAAAAATAAAAATTTATTAAAACAAAAATAAATACCCGGAAATATTTTTTTTTTTTATAAATTCAAATATAATTATTATCATCCATCATATATTCGGATACGGATATAAATATATATAATATATCACAAAACACATATAAATAAATATATTACAATATTTATATTCCTTTATTCGATTGCCATACACTTGTATATAACAATATCATATTAATTAATTTTTTCTCTAAAAATAGAAATGAAACATTTTACTTTATTTTAATATGACGGAGATTCAATCGAATTAAGATTTTTTTTTTTTTTCAATTTTGAGAAAATTTTAAGATTCATGGTCCTGCAAAAGAAATTCATGATATTATTTTAAAATTCTTGAAGAAATTCCGAGGAGGAGAGGAATATGGTATAATTAAAACAGCAAGAAGGATAGAACAGTATTGATGAATGTGAATCCTTCACTATGTAATTGTCTGTGTGAATATTATTATAATTATTCAAGTCTGTCTTTTTTGGTCTCTTCATTTATTATTGGGTTGAAAAGTTTGAGGAGGAACAATCAACCTGGAATGTCTCAGCTTTTACGAAAACTCCCGACTTTTTATTAATTAATCAATTCCTTAGATTGTAAACAAAGATTAATGATGGTGAGCTAACATTTTAGGGTATATTAGGTATTGAAATGTTATGTTTATGCAATGGCTATAGCTATATGACTGTTGTAATTTTACAGTTACTATAGTTTACGGTATGAAAAGTAATATGTTAAATACTAATTAAAAAATAAATAAATTTTATTAAAATTTGATGATATTAAATACTTTTTATAATTTTAATTTTAAAATAAAGTTAAAATCAATTAGATTAAATATGTGCTTATCAAAATTTTTACTCATTTTTTTATATCAAAATACTAGTTCAAGTCACGATTTAGTTTTAAAAGCAAGGGTTAGCGAACATATCATTAAATCCGTCAACTTGATCTAATGGGTAAATACACTCTTATTAGTAGTAGATAATAAATGAATATTAATTTTAGTGATATAAATTTTTAAAATTTTATTAAACAAATAATAGAAAAGAAATCTTATCGTATCTTAGTTATATATATTTAAAATTTATTTCAATTTCATTTTAAATGATGAATAAATTGCAACTAATAGTTTTTATTAATATGACAAATAAAGTGATACCCCAATTACATCTCATCTTTACAATTTTTTTTTGTTCTCTTATGTGCAGTAAAATAGGACAAGAATTAATAATGCTTTCGTATATGCGTACAACATATCTTTCTTTGTAATTTTTATTAATAAACAATTAACAGACATGTCATGTAATCATCCTATAATAGAATAAGATAAACGATAGAATAATCATTTACGACTTTCAATATTCTCTGACTACGTAGGGTCAGCTGCATCTACATCCCTTTATTTTTTTTGCAATCCTTTTATAATAATAATTGTACTCTTTAAATTTCTTTTGCATATTTGTAAGTTTAAGAATTATTACAAAGATTGTACCCTAATAGACACCCGTAAGCTAAACATTATGTTAATTAAACTTAAAAAAAAAAAAAAAAAATTGTAATAAGTCAAAATGCAACATAAGAAAAATAGATTGGCAAGTGCGATGCACGTGTGCTCGCTCGTGAAACTCACTCGTCTTCAACTACTGAGAGTGTATGTTACATGCGTCTAATGATTTTCTAGTTTTTGTTTTTTTGGGCCATTTTTGACATTTGTTTTCCACAATTCTAGTCTCATTGAATTTCTTTTGATAAGTATAACACGTTTGGATCAAAAATTTTGGAAAATAATGATAAAATTAATTGAAAATTGAATAAGAAAATTTGGCTAATGTTTGGGCATTGTTTCTATAGAACCTAACTCTAATACCACTGATGAAAATAGAATATACCGTCATAAAATTGATGATGGTTCGACGTAGAGATACCTAAATACCTAAATCAGAAAGTAGAATGAATTCTTTTAAAATTTAAAACAATTAGTTTTTTACTCTAAAAAATACTAAATTTTAAATTATTTTTGGATGCATTCTTTAATACCTTCTGTTGTTGATTTATAGACTACATAATGGCAATTGATTTTGGCTGATATACAGTTTCATATGAACACAATTGTTTATTGAACAAGTAGAATGAATTCTTTTAAAAATTCAATACAATTACTTAATTTTTCACTCTAAAAAATACTAAATTTTTAATTATTTTTGGATGCATTCTTCACTACCTTCTCTTATTTATATGTAGACCACATAATGGCAATTGATTTGGGGCGAATATATAACATCATATGGACACAATTGTTTGAACAATTATATCTTTTTCTTTTTAACTACTGCATCACTCTACATGTTACCATCACTTAATTATTTCTTTTCACATTTTATATGAGGATGAGCCTTCTACATTAGCAAATTAAATCAAGTCCAAAACATGGCAGAAACAAAGATTGGTTTAACACAGGAAATAACTCAACAAGAATTGCTCTCAATCCAACGATTTTAATCAACTGTTCCCAAAAGCTTAATCAATTGTTTTAAGAATAGCATGCGATTAAGAAAGAAAACCTAATACCAATTACCCAAAAGCGTCATGGAAAAAATTGTCATGATTCTCAAAAATTTCTGCGAAAACGGAGGTGCCAGGATTACCTTTGTAATGATTATTAATCTTCACTTTCATCCAATTAAGATGATTAAATACGCCATATAATTGACAGTTATTATAACTTAATTGATTTGACATCTTACAGTAGAAGTATGAGGTCAAGGAATTGATTCCTCTCGTACCCACCTTCAAAAGAAAATTTTTAATTTTTTCTTTCTATGTATAAGGTGTAGTTGGTTTTCATACTTGGAACTGCAATGGAAATTCCTATTTTACTAAAATAAAAATATATCCCTTGTAAACGTTAATCATTTTTTTTGCTATGGTTAAAAATTTTATTTATCAATAAATAAAAATTATAATTATGCAAGCTTAATATTAAAATATAATAAATCTAATTTTTTACTAGGAATTACATATTTTTCACGTGTACTTAATAGAAGGTAATTTCACTTAACAATAATTTTCAAAAATCATTATAATTCTAAAGTCACAACACTTTAATATTGGTTGAAGCTCGTGTTCGCCATTATTACGAATTAGAAGAATGTAATTAATGTCTTCTACCTTGCATTGTAATAGAAGATATTGGAACATATTTATTGGTATTAAATAAGAAAACCAACACAAATGAATAACCTTAAAACAGAAAACAAAACAAAATTCAAAAAGAAAGTAGCTAATGAGGAAACTAATTAATGTAGAATGAACAACTTAACAAAAGTTTTTAAACATATCCAAAACTAAACTAAAATAGAAGAAAGAAACCCGTGAAGTAGGTTGATCGTCGGGCATCAAAAAACCTTAAATCGAGCCATCCCAATTTTTTCTATTTTCTTTTTGGGACAAATCATTAACAATAAACAGAATTCCAAGTCAAGCAGGAAACATTCATAGTTACTTCCCTTAAGAAAAAAAGAAAAAGAAAATCCCAAAAACTTCGTGCCCAAGTTTTCGAATTAGCTTTGACTATCGTCTATGCAGATACAAACCCCTAGCTTCCCTATCGTTTTTCCGTTTGGCTCTGGATTCAAAGGTATGTAAATCACTGCATTGTTGATTTGAAATTTTAATCTCATGAAATTTCAAAGAAGTTTAAAACATATTTTATTTCTTTATTTTTTGACAAAATATGTTTTATTGATTGAATGGTCACTGTCTATTCTTCTTCTTTCTTTTATCAATTACCCATCACGAAAATATGATTATGTAAAGAAATTGTGAAAACTTCTTTCTTTTTTAATTTAAACTTTATTTGATATTGCTGTGCTTAGGCGAAACTATTTGATTATCATCAATTTTATCGATTTAACTTTATTTGACATCGCTGTGTTGTATTTTATGTGTAGGAATATAACTATAACATAATTGCAATCTCTTTTGTCGACAGAACTTTCTTTTAATATTTCTTGTTCTTTAGAATTGCCATGAACGAGTAAAGGAATGATAAAACCATCAGCACTACAAAAACAGCAACAAATAACGATGATAGCAATAATTCAAAATGGTTAACATGTGAAGATAACATTGTAGAGATACCAATTAAGAATGAAAAGGAGAAGAAAGATGGAGAGAAAGAGATCAACCATGCTCTATATGGACAAAGAAGGAGAAGAAGGTTGCAAGGTTTTGAAGAGATTCGCTTAGAAGAATAAAATACAAATGAAGGATGAAGACAATATGATTTATTAATTTAATAATTAGCGTAGAGAAAGAATTTTCGTATGATAAAATTAATTAAACAAGGCTAATCCCCCTTTTTCACGTTATTCTTTTATTTGTAAATTGATGTATTCTTTACCATTATACAAATTTTATGGTTATGAAGCATACTGCAAGTAACTTTTTATCATTAAAATCTGCATTTACTAAACTCATTTTTTAATTAATAAATAAAATAAAAATAATTAAGTAAAAAAGAGAGAATGACATATAGACCTCTATAATATAACCCAAATGATAAATAAACTCCAAAGTCAAATTATTTGTTATACAGGTTCCTTCAGTCACTTTTTTTTTCATTGTCTTTTGTGTTAGATTGGGTCAATCATGCAGGTCTTTAAAATATAAAAATAAGAAACAGATTTCCCGTTATTGTTTAGTGGAATCTTTTTGAATCTTTATTTAATTTTATAATACCTTTTCTTATATATGCAAATGAATGTCGTTAAATTTTATTGTAGGGTGTCGTTTTACAGCAAGTGCATTGATACTACAGAATTTGTTTTATGACCGAAAATAAATAGGGGTATTTTGATTTGACTATTTTAAACATTATTATATTAATATGAGACAACAAGTATTAAAATACATTGAGTTGCACAAGTTCGATGTTAGACATTGATGGCGTAGCTGCTGAGCTGTGTAGGAGGTTTGGCACTGGAACCACCAAAAGGAGGTTTTATAGGGCAAGGAAGCAAGCGCTTCACATTTCGGCAATAGATTATGCACAGTTATTCACCAGGCTTCAAGATTATGGTCATGTTGGCCTAAAATAGTGGATCCACTGTTAAGATTCAGCAAAAGTTAGTAAGGGAAAAGGCTATCTTTGAGAGAATGTTTATCATCTTTGCAGCTCCAAGGAATGGATTTATCAAGGGATGCAGGGGGCTACTGGGAACCGATGGATGTCACTTGAAGACACCAAATCCTGGGGGGCTACTGTCAACAGGAGCACTTGATGCTAATAATGATATGTTTTTTCGTTGTAGTTTGTATCATTGAGGGTGCAAATGGGAGAAGCTGGAGTTGGTTCTTTGAAGTGTTACGTGATCACGTGGGATTT
>JAWDEX010000015.1:2536217-2553988 GCA_035221805.1 Trichilia hirta | reverse complement strand
ATTCAACATCATTCATAGATAAACATAATAAGGTTGCATTTTAACTAAAACCTTAACTCTGATACCACTTGAAGAGGAATATAGCATGACAATCATACAAAGATCATTCATTGGTTAATATATGTAAATTTTTTTAATTTTTCATCTAAACAAACATAGGTATTATACAATTTTATCAACATAAATATAACACATACCATCTTTTCTTTGTATAGAATCTAACATGACGTAATATTTTTGTCTCCAAAGGTATCCACACACTAGATTATTGAAAATAGTTCTAATTGCACAATTTAGAGTCCTAGAATACATATAACTTCACTAAGCTATTTTTTATATTTTTTATACTTAGAAAATAATTAGATCACATCTTGAAAAGCTAGAAAATCATGGAAACATTTTTTATTTTTGCCTTCCATTTTTTTCTCTTTTTTTCTCTTTATTTTCTTTTAAAAAGCTTCAAAAACAACAGTTATGGCTTCTAAAGACATAACCACCATATGTATTACATGGAAGAAGAAGAAAGAAGCAATTTTTAACTTAATTCCAATTCTCATCCATGTCTCAATTGTACTCCACTTTCAAGCACCTTCATTTATCTATTTTATTTAATTAATAAAAAAAATAAATTGAAATTAATCATGCCATATGTCATAAATATAGACATGTATTCTAAAATAAATTTAATATGAATTAATCTATATTAATGGATAATATCAAATATTAAAAGAATTAATAAAATAAAGAGAAATGATTATATATAAGTTTGACTTTTTAAAACTTAATCAAATATAATATATATTAAATATTTATTTTTTGAATTATTTAATCAAACTAAATAATTAATCTTAACCATTCATTCATCTTGAAATGGATGGATGGACAAGATTAAAGAAAAATATGATACATGGTAAAATCATATTATGCCACTTGTCATGTAAGGATTTAATATAATCAAATAACATTTATTTAATTACAAATAAATAAACAATATTATTTATTAGTCTTATTATATCATAATATATATTTTTTAGGTCTCTATATATTAATAAATCATATTTATGATATATTAAATTATTTTAACTATAATCAACAACTGTTAGCTATTATATGTAATCTCCTGAGTTTACTGTGAGTTGGATATAAGTATATGTGAATCATTTATATCACTTGGATACAATTTATTGTATTCGAAGCTCTCAATGATCATGAGTGACCTCTAATAAGATGTTACCTCTAATAAGATGTTATGACCCCTAGACACGAAAAATAATGATTATACATGAACTTATATAATTATATAGTAGAGTCTCTCTGCTATCAACTCTTGATTGAGTACGGGTTATAAAGTCGTTAAACTCTTAATTCAATTATAAAATTAAAAACTCATATAATTTATTTGGCCTTTGCTACCTACTCCTCTTCTTGTAAGAAAGCATATCTAAACTTGACGACATATCTTTTCTTCTTTCCGTTTTGTAAACTTGACGACATATCTTTTCTTCTTTCCGTTTTGTAGTTATACCATACATAGAAATAAAGACAAAGAATTTATTTCATGAAATTATGGCTCTACATAAATTCAAATAGTAACATCATATATGAAATATATAACTTGCGCAATCCCAAAAGTCAAGTTGTGCATAAGTATATATTGTACTGTCACTCCCCACTTTGTATATCTTTTACAAATTTAACAAGAAGAAAAGATTTCCATTAAACCAACATCAAGACAGCATGAATATAAAAATTCAAAACACAACAGAAAATTCGCTATTATATATAAACAAACAGAATTTTATTTTATTTTTGCAAAAGCAACAAATAGGTTGTTTCCACTAACAAGTGATGTGCACAGATTTCGGCACTATATGATAACTTTCCCAAAAGTTCCACCTCGTAAGCAGATTTATCTGACATAGTAGAAGATCTTTTGGAAAAATTGATCTCGTAAAAACATCAAATCTTCAAGATCTGACTCGTAAAAACATCAAATCTTAAAGATCTTTCTATCAATACAATCAAAATAATGACCAAAACATGGAACCCATAAAATCTACTCCAGATAAGGAATGGAATGGAATGGCTAATCTGCTCTATAGATCTAGAATAAATTTAGCTCCAATGAAGTTATTACAACAAACGCAAAGAAAATAAAAGGGCTGAGATGAAAAGGGAAAGAAGAGAAGGATACTAAATACAAAAGAGAAAATACAGCTTCGAAGTGGGGGAAAAAAGGAGCAAAGGAATTAGAGTATTTTGGGGGGAGACGAGGTGTCGGCAGAGAGAAAAGTTGATATTTTGTAAATTGTATTTGGTTTTTTCATACCCAATTTTATCTTTCTTAAAAATTTGAATTTAATTTAATGTATTTTAAATTTAATTTTATTTTTTTTATTGAATTTAAATTAATTTTAAACTTTTAATTAAGTTTTTAAATTAAAATTAAACTCAATTTTATCTACCTTATCAAAAGTTACATAAATTATTTTTCTTTAAAGAAAAAAGAGAGGAGTTTTAGTTTAAAAAGAAAACATGTGAAAGTAAATATAAAGCTTTGGAGAGTTATTTACGAGAGTATATCTCGCTTACACATTTTTAAAAACAAGAGTTGGCAGTTATGAGAATTAATATAAAAGATTAAAAGGAGAAAAAGCAGGGAGTGGCAGAAAGTGAGGGAAAAATAGAGAGAATAATGATGCAGAGGAAAAAGAGAATACTGACACAGAGAGAAAAAGTACGCAGAGGGAAAAGAGAAACCCAACGAGAATAGAAGGCAAAGAAAAAGGAACATACATACATACGCAAAAAGAAAAGGGAAAGGAAATACACAAAGAAAGAAAGAGAAAAGGAAAGGAAATATACAAAAAAAAAGAAAGAAAGAGAGATGATAAGTAAGTAAAAGAAAAGTTATACGTAAAAAGCGTTTATATTAAAATTTTAAATTACTATTTTTATTAGGTAAGCTTTTATAATTCGAATAATCTGTCTATTGCTATTTTGTATTATTCTAATAATAAAGATATGATGTGTATATAATTTTTTTTTTAATTTTTAATTTTTTATAATTCTAATGACATATTTATTGATGATTAATAATAAAGATATGATGTATATATAATTTGTTTTTATTTTTTTATTTTCATTTGATGTAAAATATTGAGTATATAAAAGTTCCCGTAAGTAGTTAGTTGTTTGTGTTGTATTTTAAGAGGTTGGCGGCGTCAAAATAAAAAAGAATGAAACTCTGATTAAAATTGTTTTGGTTAATGTCAGTTGGATTCTTAATTTCAATTAGATCCTTTTTGATTAATTTCATTTACATTCTAAAATTTTAAAAGTCCTTTCAATTTAATCCTAAATCTAAATTTAAACACTTACATTATGTTTTAAATGTTTATTTAATTTATAAATTAACTCAATTTAATTTATTTTTTAGGCAAAAATCTATAAATTTTTACAATTTACTCTAAATGATTAAAATTTAACCAAAATCTTGAATATATCCATAAATTAGCCCAAAATTTTTTTATTAACCAAATAATTAAAATTAATTTAATTCAATAAAATATTAATCAATGCGAAATAGGGCATTTAGCATGTCTACCCTCACTCTTGGTTAATATTAAAAAATTAAATTAGTCAAAAATAAAATAAAATATTTAGAATATTTATTTTTTTATTAATTAATTTTTAATTAATTAAATATTTAAAGTAAGGTAAGACGTTAAGGATGTTTATTCTTATTCTTAGGTCAACCAAATTTTAATTCGAGGTTAAAATAGAACATCTAGAATATTTATTCTTTTTTCAGTTAATTAAATTTTTTATTAATTAAATAATGATTAAAATGGGGTAGAATATTTACTTTCATTCTTAATAATTTTTTTTTTTAAAAATTAAATTTTAATCAAGATGATATAAAACATTTAGGATATCTATTCCCTTCTTGATTAATCAAATTTTTTAATCAAAATTTTAAAATAAATAACAAATAAAAATAGTAATAATATATTTTAAAATTAGATAATTAAGTAATTGTAATTTACGAAAATTATGAAGTACCCTAATATCTTTTTTATATTTAATCAAATATCTAATCCTAAAATTTTATAATCTATTTTACTATTAATTGAATAAATAAAGACTCTCTTTTTTAATTTTATAAAATTTTAAATTTAAATTTCTTTTCAGTCGACATCATACAATTATTAAAGAGAGTTTATCAATAAAAAACTCAAGACAACAATAGAAAATAGAAAATTGGCAAAATTAGTGTAAATATCATATTTTCAAAATAAGATAACAAAAATAAATATTTTTTTACTTTAGTGATGAATATTTTTTTAATTAAATAAGTAATATGAATACGACAATTACTAATACATAGAGAGTGTTTAAATGTCAAAGACCTTCGCATTGAGTTCCATCTGCTCCGGCTCATAATTTATTTATTTATAAGCTTTTAACAAAATCACACAAAAAAACGAAAAAATATTTTTAAATTATGATTATAATAAGTTAATATTATTATTAAAAGTCTAATAACAATTTACGTTTATAATAAACAACTTCTACTCATATGTAATATTAAAAAAATCTCTATTTTACCTATTACTTGAAAATTCAAATTTTTACTGTTTATTAAATTGAATGCTTGAGTTAACTTTTATTATAAGACTAAAATTAATTTGAAAGATAAATATAATTGTTAATGCACAAAATTTTCAGAGACAGAAGATTCAGCACATCACACAAATTTATTATTGCGGTCGACGTAAAACCTCTTCAGAGACTACCTGAAATCACAAAAAAGCGAGTTACGAGAGAAGCCGGATTACTGGCGAATAAACTTCGACGCTCAAATCAGCGAAATAGTGTAGAGCCAAATAAAAAAGAGAAAAAATACGAGTATTTGAGTGTTTTACCGATCTGAGAGACTAAGCTCGGGAAGAATTTGTGAGTTTAGTATCGATTTCTTAACTGCTGAAAAATGGTCCTCTCTAAAAACTCTAAGATTAGGAGAAGAATCAGAAGCCCCGCAAAAATTCAGGAAGAGAATCCGGCTACATGCATTGGCTTTACCGATTGTAGGACTAGGCTCAGAAAGAGTTTGTGAGTGCAGTATCGATTTCTTAACTACTCAAAAATGGCCCTCTCTAAAAACTCTGAGATTAAGAGAAGAATCAGAAGCCCACGCAGAAATTCGAGAAGAGAATTCGGCTACATGTATTGGCTTTACACTTTATAGGGCCTCTGCACATATGAGCATTGGAGAACAGGAGTTTGATTAAATAGGAGTAGGTATGGTGATTGGGTCAATCTTTTCACCACTCCTTTACGTTAAGTTTGGTGTAATAATAAGTGCCTGTATCTTATATGCATGACACTACTTAACGTAACGGGATGTTTGAACAGTTACTTAAACAGCGTATTTGCTGGTCCTATCCTCAATTTCTGTTTTTTAAAGAGGTGTGGAGTTGCTTCGGTAGTCATAAAGGGATCGCCTCGATAATCAAAGTGGGTGTCAAGATACTGACGCGATTATACCGAACTAAACTTTATGATTAGTTAAATCTGAGGTCGAAAAACTTTAGCTGAAATCAATGTCAGGTACACAAATATTGTCGACAATAACAGTAATTAAAAATAATCAAAACTCATATATATCAATAATAATTTAAAAATAAAAATGATATTTATTTTAACTTATTATAAAATAAATTAATACTATTTGAAAAGTCGTGCGGTGTCCGTCACTCGGAAAACTCATGCATGTATGTTTTACTGATATGATTTATTTTAATTTTTTATTTATTTTTATTCCATAACCCCATCTAAAAATTGTAATTCTAAAATGGAACAGACGACCGAACCAATCCTATAATTATGTTTCTGAACTTATTTCGACAACAGAACTAGTACCCAGAAAGACGACAACTAACCTATTGAAATTACAACTGAACCGAATTATTGAGGTCTCTGGGATGCAAATAGATGATTAACTCTTGTAAATCCCCCATCAACCAAAAGATTAACCCCACTAATATACCTAGCCTCATCACTTGCCAAGAACAACACGGTATTAGCAACATCATCCATCGTCAACTCCAAGCCCTTCAAATTCGCATTGTTCGCAATTAATTCTCGATACCCTCGTATCGCTTCTTCCTTATGCTCTCCCTTCGGCAAGTGATTCGCTGCCATTCCTGCGGCCATCACATAAGGCGATACGCTGTTTACTCTTATCCCATACTGTCCCAAATCCGCCGCAGCATTTTCCATCAATCCCAGAACTGCATGCTTCGACGATGTATATCCGTACGGCCCAATCCCTCCAATGGCCGCTGCCATACTACTCATATTAACGATATTGCCCTTCTTCTCAGGCACCATGACTCGTGCTGCATGCTTTATTCCGAGCAGAACTCCGTTCACGTTGATGTCGAACACTCTCTTGAAAGTTGATAAGTCTACGTTGCGAATGTCAAAATTAGCAACATCTATAATCCCAGCGTTATTGACCATTATATCGAGTGAGCCGAAATTTGCAACGGTGGAATTCACCGCAGAGGCAACTTCGTCCTCCTTTGTGACGTCACAATGAACAAAACAAGTATTTTCATCGAGGGATTCGACCACCTGCTGGCCAAACTTGTCGTCAACGTCTGCTATGCAAACTTTTGCGCCGTGTAGGTGGAATAACCGGACGATCGACTCCCCAATCCCTCTCGCTCCTCCTGTCACTATCGCAACTTTCCCCACCAATCTGCAAGCCAAAAAGATGTGAACCAAATATCTGAAATCAATGAAGTGTATAATATGTGACTAAGTTAATCGTGATAATACCTCTGAGAAGATAGCGAGACAGTACTGGAGTTAGACATGTCTGAATACTAAAGAGCTTGAGATTGGTATGGTCTGACGATGAGAACCAAGCTGGAGACATGGTCATGGCTTGCTATTATTTATGATAGTTGTCTGTTCTCTAGTTCACTTGCGTGACAAAACAACTGCTTACCAAGACTTTTCCATGGTAGTGGTTATAATAGTCCTCGGTTACTATCGTTGAACTTTAGAACTGACAATCGAAGTAAAACAATCGTAGTTTGACAAAGCACAATCCCCAAGAAGATGCCTCTTGTTTTCTCTTCTAGCTTCGTAACTTCATCGAAGCCTCCTTCATAGAGCTAGGCTCTGTTGAAAGATGGTCGCCTTAAAAGACTAAGTCAAACCTCTTTTCGGTTTGTTCCAGATGCTCCTAGAAGCCAGGAAAATGCCGCGTCGGTTTATTCTCCTGCAATATTACTGCAAAGCAGTGGCGTAGTTAGGAATTGATTTTAAGCCGGGCAGAACTAAAATATTTTTTTATAAAATATTTATAAATTTATTAATAAATTCTTTTTAATGATTTTTATGCATTTAAATAAATTTTAATAAAATAATAATAAAAGATATATTACTTGAAAAAGATGAACAATTAGTGTTCCCATTCTAAATACATATTTTACCTAAAAAATTTATTCAATAAATGTGCAAATGTAATGAAATTAAAATTAGTAACCAAATCTTAATTCCTAATAATTTATAGAATAAATTGTCAAAGATAGTTAAAAAAAGTATTAAAAAACAAAAAAGTAAAAATTATTTTAGAGTTACAAAAATTACTTATTTTATAAGAAATATTTTAATTACAGAAATTAGTACTTAAACCTCTCCTTGTTAACAAAAAAAAAAAAAAGAAAAGAAAAGAAAAAAGATTTACATCATTTTGGTCAATGTCACTGTTAGAATATTATCATTTGAGCTCATATTTTTTAAAACATTTATTTATTTATTAGCTTTTAAAAAAATTATTTTTTCTCCTTTAAGGCGTTTGACCGAATTTAACTGATCAAATGACCACTTAACTTGTATGGGCAAAAAAAATCAAATGAATATTTGACTTGAACAATATACCATATTTATTTTTTTAATTTTCTAATTATTTTTTAAGATATTAAAATTTATAAAAAAAATAAAACAATATTTTTATTATTTATGGTTAATAAATAATTATTATATAAGTATTTATATATAAATATAATATAACACACTTTAATTTTGTGCTAATTAACATTAATTTTGATTAAAAATATTATTTGCAATAAATAATATTTTTTATTATTAGTTTTAAGAATAATTATTTATTAAATATATTTATGGTAATAAATATAATATAAAATAAAAAACCTAGCCATTAGATCTAAGGATCGGCATCGACCACCATTATCACCTATCGTTCTGGCCATTTTCACCATCGACTAAAGCTATCAAATGACTTCCACAGCAGGGTAGTTCAAAATCCGACCAAGCACTGCTGCTAAAAGTCGTCAAAATAGTCGACAATAGCATTGACAGATCTTGCCTAAATTTAGCTTGATTCGTCACTGTCAGTGATGCATTGCAGTTCAACACTATTATAAACTGACGCTGCATCATTAGTTTATCCGTATATGACCACAAAAAATTTGTTTCCAATCATCGTTTGCAGGTGACAAATTATTTAATATCAATTAAGCATCTAAATAAATTATATTTTTTATTATACTTAAGAAAATATATAAACATACACATAAATTCTCACGTTCAACTCCGTAATAAATAGTTTATTGCAATTATATTTAAAATAAAATTAACTTTTCATCTGCTCTTGCTCATAATTAATTAATTATTTATTTCTTAGCTTTTAATAAAATCACACAAAAAATGATAAAATATTTCCTATTTCATCCAAATTACAAATTGAGATGATAATCGTGCTACGACTTGAATCGATCCTTTGTCATTGGGAGTAATTGGTCTTGTACCACGCCAATTACAGTTGGTTAGTAATTCGAAAAAATTAGATAAAAGAAAGATACTAATCTATAATTTCTTATTAATTTAACTTTTCATGTAATATCATAAATAATAGCAAAATTTCTACATATAACAATTGTTTATTCATAATATTAAATTTTATAGTTGAATATAACCCGTAGCATTCTTGTCCACAAAGCTCCTATTCTCTTATTATCTTAAGCATCCTTTTACTTATATTACAGGTATTCTTTTCAAATTTTTGTTTTGCAGAAAAGAAGATAATTTTTTAGGGAAACAAACATCCTGGGGAATAGATGGAAAACCTAAAGAATTTGATGGGAAACTTAGGGCAGCATTATGACTTCAAGACAGTAGAGAACAAAGTATACACAGAACTGCTCACAAGAGAATAAACTTGTATAAATTTACTAAATACTCTACTACAACACCATTAGACCTTGAATGCCATGAATCTTGGGAGTTCAAAGCTTTGAAACTGGTAAACCTGCGAGAGAAAAAAATATTTATAAGATTATAAATTCAACAAAATGTAAGGAAAATGTGATGAAATTTGAAATGTAAATATTACTTAAGGCTTTTGCATTCACAATGCTTGGACAGGCAGCCGGAGGCGGAGCTTTCTTGTTCAAGAATGGTTCTACCCGATTCGGATCACCCCATACTGGATACCCTTTAATCTTTCCCTATAGGCGAGAAAAGGGGTAATATTAGTTAGAATGTGAAGATCAAATCTCAAAACAAATGCAAATTAATGAAATGGTTACCAGCACATTGAGAGCAGCTAGTGTTGCCATTCCTTCACGAGTCCACTGCATTAAGCATGAGGCAAACATTTTACCATCTTCCATAACCGTTGAGAAATTTTTAACTTTCAAACGGAATTTTCCATTAATATTACCTTGGAAGCGGAAGCAATATGAGGTACCACGATGGCGTTCTTCATTTCAGCAAGCCCCGGTTTCATGTAAGGCTCATTCTATTACAACACCAATGATTGTAATTAATTCAGAATCACGTAATTAAGTCGGGATGTGGTTAGTTTCTTGTGGTAGGACAAAAGCGGAGTTATGTTACCTCAAAGACATCAAGACCAACTCGAAACATTGGATTTTGCTTCAAATGCTCTACTAGAGCCGCCTCATCAATTACCGGCCCCCTACTGCAGTTGATAAGAATTGCTTCCTACAGAAAATGATTACAATTTAAACATTGGATTAAGCAACGCACACTTGTATTCAACAACAAAAGCACTTTCATTAAACGTCACCTTCTTCATCATGGCAAGCCTTTCTTTGTTGACCAAATGGTAAGTGGTTTTATCCAAGACTGGATGAAGACTTATCTACATAAAACACCAAATGACAAATATATTTCAAATGTGACAAGAAGTTAAGATGTAAATTAAAAAATGCATGTTAAGTTTTGCGCAAAGGGTTCTTACAACATCTGCTTCCCGAAGCACTTCATCCATGGACGAGGCTCGCTTCCAAGTAACAGGTTGTTCACCGTTGGCTTTCAGAAACTGAGCATAAGCTGTGATTGAAGAACACAGAAGTATAAGCACAGAGAGTTTCGGTGTTGGTTAATTTAAATAGATGGATTACGCCGTGCCTGTGATGAACTTTTCCAAGCGTGTAGCTTGGTAAAGATCAAAGTAAATGAGGTTCATTTTGAACCCTTCAACCTGTCAAAGAACAGATAAAAAGAATCACTCCCACAAATACAAGAAAAATAGCACATATAGGACTGTTCTCGGCAAGGAAACATATCATACACCTTCATTCAAACTTACTACAACATGATATACTTGTGATGAAATATACTAGTGAACAATGCATTGATTGATCAAACTATTAATATCTAAACAATTTAAGGGATAAGCAAACGATTACCATCATTCTAGCATAAGCTGATCCGATACGACCAGCTCCAATCACACCAACAGTCTGTCCTTTGAGCAAGTTTCCCACAAACCTATCAGAAAACAACAGCCGCATCGCATACTGAGCTTGTAAAGAGCATTTAGAGTAAATGATAGAGGTACTAGAAGTATGTGAAGCGAACTAAGAAGAAGAAACTGTGGAATAAAATGGTGATCATACAGGTGTGGAAGCCATCCATCATATAAGCCTGCTCTCATGAACTCATCTGCTTCAACAATTCTTCTCGCAGCTGCTACGGAGAGCGAAGCTGCTAACTCTGCCGTTGTTTCCGTAAGGACTCCCTTACAATATAAACAGTGAATGAAATAAAAATCATTACAAACTACAACATATGTAATTAAAATGTTAACCTAAAGAATTGAAAGGATCAAACATGAAATCAGAAATTCTCGAAAACAATGCAAAACTTACAGGAGTGTTTCCAACAGCAACTCCATACTTGTTAGCAGCATTGACATCAACATTGTTGTAACCAACAGCCATGTTACTAAAAGCTTTTCCACCTGCTCGACTTAACGCCGCAAACAAAGTTTCTCCCCAGTCCTCTGTCAACTGAAACACAAACCCAAAACATAAATTACAACAACCAAAACAACAAATATGTATTTCATTGTTAAATGTGTTTTTGGAAACCGAAACAAAACATTTGTATGTTAAAATAAATTACCTGTCCAATGACTCCGTCACACTTATCACCAATCAAAGCAATGATATCTTCAACAGACAGTATAGTTTTCTTTAGGGTGCATATCTGAAAATGGAAAAGAAAAAAGAATAAAATTGATCAACTTTACAGGAAGAATTTAAAAAAAAAAAACAAATAAATGGACTTAAAATCATGGGGCGAGAGATTGATTACTTCAACGCGACAATCTTGCTCTATTAAGAGATTAATCCAGCGAGCTCCAGGCATGGATTTTGTGCTAACAACTCTATATTTCCCATTTGAGTTCCAGACTTCAATGGAAACTGGCTTCGCCATGGAAGCTCCAATTGATGAAAAACAGCGTGCTTACTTTCAGAAAGACAGAGCTTCCGAAAGCTCTCTGTACGCTGTTTTAAAATATACTTAAGGAATGATGTAATGTGGTTAAGCACATCATATTAACTAACAACACATTTTTGAAACCATTAATATTTCCTTCATTCTCACTTAATCAAACTGTTTATTTTAATATACAAATATAAAATTTGGTTCATTTCATTGTTAAAGTACTTAAAGGTAAATTTAAAATCACTTTGTTTTTATTATTTCAATTAATTATGATTAAAAATTAATTTAAATAACAAAAAATAGACGGCTGATCTTTGAGGGTGCAAGTTAATATGGGTGTCTCAAATGATCATAGGATGAGGTTAATTAAATCAGAGGGCACTGTTGCTTGGAGTATTTGGACCTCCCAATTTTGTAATGGATAAAGGTGACATGGCATTAAATTTTCATGACACGTAATCATACGTTTATCCTTTTTCTAAAATGACAAATATAGCCCTTGTGGGTTTGGACAAGGTGATGGGAAATGTCATATCGTATCCACTGTCTTGTTTGCAACGTGAAATCAGGACTGTCCATTTGTCAAATAAAAGTTCAGTTGCGTATTATTTAGAATGCAAATTTTGATACAAGACTTAAAATCTCTAATATTAACTTAAATTAATAGAAAAAAAGAAAAAGGGAATTTAAAGGTTTAAATTTATTGAATTTCTATTGATAAATTTTGAGAAAATAAAATGTTATTTCCTTTTTCATCCTTGCTTTGTTTTATGATTTTATGAAACATTGTATAAGTAATATTATAATACTAAAATTTTATTTTAAACTTTTTAACTAATTAATTTTAAAAATTGCCATATTTAAATATAAAAAATTTATTATATTCATAATATTTGATATTAAAGACTTTCTAAAAATATGTTTTCTTCCTTAATAATTTTTTCTCTTTCATATTTCAATCTTTCTTTTACCGCAACTGATTGCTTTAAGATTCAAATCTTAAAAATGAACTTAAGGGTTCTTTGGCAAAATTGTGCACATTAATTTGGCTCAAACCATGCAAATAACTAATCCTTATAATAATATACTTGAGATTAACAAATAAATTTTTATTTGCTCGTTTTTTGAATTATATATAAAGGGTTTTATTAATGAGTATTTTTAGAGTATTTATTAAAATTTTTATATTTAATAAATTATATTTTTCAATATATTAAAATTCATCATTAATTATTTATCAAATATAAAAAAATTATTATAAATTGTAAATATAAAAATTTTAACAAATATTTAAACGCACTGATTAGCAAATTTCTTTAAAAAGTAAGGAAGAATGTAAGAACAGTAAGAAATTATTTAATAATTTGAAAAATATATGTTACTCTTTCATATTTTTTAGCTTAAAAAATGACCAGTTTTAAAGTTGGTTGAGTAATAAAATCTTAACTACACAATATTATTTATATTTTATGTATCAGTAAATTTTCACAAGTCAAGAATAAAAAAGATTACAAGAGAATCATAATCCGAAATAAAAATTAAAACTCTTCTAATGAAAAGCATAATTTGCTACATTTCTCATTCTATACCATTTTTCATTTCAGGACGTTACATGTCCAATCCACCACCTAATGAACTGTTTTAGGTAACTATTGAATGATTTTATTTTATATTTTTATTCTTATATTAAAAAGCTTATTATATCCTGTTAAAAAAATATTTTTATTCTTATATTTCTTAATTTTATACTTTTTTTGTGATATTTATTAAATTTTAAATTTAAGTAGATTTAATTATTTAAATTTAATCTCACACAAAGTAATTAATATATAATAATGCTCTGTAATTAATAAAAGATCATTGATTATATGTATTAATTTTTTTTCACTGTCTCGCTCAAATGCCCATGGTTTCTTTCTTTGAAACATTCTCCTCTTCCTCTGCAAAGATCATTGATTTTATATATTAATTTCAAGTTTGCTGCCTGAAATTACACGCAAAACTATACCAACAACAATAGAACATGAATCCATGAGTCCATGAAATTACATGTACACAAATGCTCTGTTTATGGTATGAAAACAAGAAATTAGATATATACAAATACTCTGTTTATGTAAATTGTCAAACTAATCAATCATGAGACTCAAGAACATAAATCATATCTTTTTTTACTTTAATTTTCTTTCGTTTTCTCATCAACCAAACAAAACCCATCACAAGAAAAAGACTTTCAATAACTAACCACCACAAAATTCTACAAACCCATTATTGAGTTCTAAAATATTGACAACAAAACAAGGGCAAAAAGAAAACATAAAAAAATAATGAGTGTTTGAAGTCAAAAAACTAACCATAAGAAAAGAAGAGAGGATTAAGGTTGTGTTTGAAGTCTTTTGTGGGGATCCATATGTTGAAAATAAAAAATTAAAAGAAAAAAAAAACTTGGCTTCTTACTATATTTTTCTAATTTTTGTGCTTCCTATATTATGTATATGGAGAAATTGTGAGTGATTCTCTTAATAAGTGAAAGAAGATTTCTAAAATTATGTTATAAATAATAAAATTCTTCTAATCTTTGCCCATAATTTTTACTCCCAATTATTTTAAAGATGCGTTTAAATTCTATTTTTGTTCAGAGATTTGAAATGAATTGGGCTGGAAGTGTAAGGAATTTCTTACTGCTGCAAATAATGATTTTTTTTTTTATTATATTCTAAATTCGATAGTAAACGAACTTGTTGCTTATGTACCCTGTTTACGTTGGACTGAAAAAAAAAAAAAAAAAAAAAGGTCTGTGTTAATACTAACTTTAAATAGAATTTTATAATATTTAATATGAAATTTTATATTAATATTTATACTAATATTCTAAGTTGGTATAATTTTATATTAATATTTAATATTTTAAAATTTTATTTACTTACTGAATTAAAATACAAAAAAGAATTTTATTTATTTATTTATTATTTTTTAAGCACAAACCAATTATGAAACTAAATATATATTGAATAGCGGTGTGTGTGTGTAATTTTGTTAACAAGTATTACTCTTTATATTTATTATTTATAATAATTTTTAGTATTTAATATAATAATTAATTACTTCATCCTCGGATTCAAACTCCCTTCTGAACTGTACGTACTTCTTACTGTACTCCACGATCTTCGAGAGAATCACACTAGTCACATTCTGTAACTCGATCACCAAGTCGACTGCGCCGACATGGTCTTCCGCCATCTGCTTAACCATCTGCGATTCCAGAGCCACTGTCTCCTCCGCCTCGAAGGTTCACTGTTCGAACTCTCCAAAGTTACCTGCTTCTCAACGACACTAGACGGCATCGTTTTTTGACAAATTTGAGAAATTGTAAAACTGATGATGGGATTCATGAATACAAAACATTTTTAAAGAACAAACCAATGCAGACTAATAAAGAAGGTAATTTATGCAAGTATTTACCAAATTCCCTTTTAAGTAAAAGATTTTTAATGAATAATTTGTATTTAATTTTAAAACAACATACTTGAAAATAAATATATATTTTTAAAAAATATAATAATATATAAAATAGAGTTGAGAATAATTAAAACAAACCCATAAATAATATAACTAAAAATATTTTCAATTTTATACAAAACATAGTTTTAAAATTGATACTCATAAATAAAAAATAATTTAAAGAATAATTAAATTTACTTTATGACTAATGGAGATAAATAAAGAAGTTACTTTATGACTTATGAGAGTATTTATCAAATAATTCATTTTTAAGTAAGAGATAAGAGATTTTTAATAAATAAATTTAAAACAAGTTTATTTATATCCTAAAATTATGCTAAATAATTTTGTAATGCCCTACATTTTAGCTTAAGAGTATTTTAGTCATTTGATCCTAAAGAATATTTTTTTTTTCAAAAAAAATATATTTTGGTGTTAATATTGGTCAAATTAATCCGTATTAAACATTAATAAGTATTTTAAAAAAATTTAAATGACATTAATTGAGCTTGAAAAAAGTTCCTTCAACGCATCATTTGCATGTCAGAGCACTCTATAGTATATTAGTTATATTAGATTCTAGATAACTTTAATTTAGATGAATTTTAATTTGTTAGAAAGTTAACATAATAAAATACAATTTTTATGATAATACCTTTTTTTAATTAAGCCATTTTCTAATTCAAAATAATAGATTTTTAAATCTAATTTGGTGTACAGTGAATTTTTACACACTATTCAGTTTTTAAACTATAACTTTATTTAGAAAACTTCAAATATATATATATATATATATATATTATTGGTTTCTAATGGCCTAAAACATGCATAATTAAAGTTTTTCTCTATAGAAAACAAGTCATAAAACTATACTTTTGAAAGAGAAAACAAAGTAACAAAATGTGTCTCTAAAGAGCATACCTTACTAACCTTTGATTTTGATGAAAACCAAACTCACAAGTGTGAGCTTTCAACACTTAAAATCTTCTACAAAAGAGCTCCCATGGCTGCCCATATTTTGGAGGAGAAGATGACCCATTTTTGCTTTATTTTTGCATTTTCTTAATGTAATATTTATCCAAATAAATATATATAATAATAGAAATAAGATGTAATACAATCAAGCTCATCTTACATGGATGAGCTCAAGTCAAACTTGCATTATATCTTTAACCAAGAATAATTAATTCAAAATTAATTAATTAATATATTAAATGTATATAAATATGCCAAGTGTCAAAATATTATCCATATAAATTCTAACACTTGTCAAATTCTCTAACTATTAAAGAATTTGATATTTATACATATTAATATATATTTTAAATTTCTATAAATTCAAAATTATAGTACATTTACCATAATGCCCTTGGTCAACATATATACATAAGGATAAAATGATAATTTTCTTTAAGTAATTTTCTTTAAATTAAACACTTTAGAATCATATTCTAATATGTTTGATAATCAATATTATTATTTTGAGTCATATAATTTACATTAAATTACTATGTAATATCAATATATCATTTCTTTAACACTTTAAGGAATAATAAATACATATACCAATTATACGTATTTATTTCGGCATTTCAAGTTATCATGAGATCGCTAGCCCTCTCTCGATAAAATTTTATCTCCTTCTCTTTTATGAGAACTCTTAGAAGATTGGATGGACCATGAAGGTTCATCGTGACTCAACTGTGAGTTAATGTCGAACACTTCGACTTCGAACGCTTCAGTTTCGAACATTTTAATACCCATCGACTATGATTAGTGTTTAGCTATGCTCCATAGTCCCTAAGTCATGATAAAGAAATGTCTTCATCAAATCTCCAATGATTGCACATAACGTGTGGGTAATATCCCTCCATTGTCATATCCTAATCGAGTAAGGGTTCATGAAAAATATCAAAACCCTAATCTCGATGTCTATACGAATCATCAATCATATGTTATGATTTCTATGGTCATAGACTTAAAATTCAGATATCATATCAATATTCGTTTAGAAACTCAACTCGAACAGAGTTAACAAAAACTCTTAGTCCATAATTTTGAGTCAACGGATCCCATCTTGATTGTTAATCAAATACCTATATGAACAAATCATATTCAAACTGGCTTCTTGTACAAGGTGTGATTAGCCCTGCATATATATACCATATAAAATATACTCATCCATATAGAGTTCGATTCTAAACATCTCAGGTCAAAGGACATGCATACCATGTGATTTATCAATATATGCAGTTCAGTTTGATAAATAGTTCATAAACTATAAATCCATACTAATGCGCTTCTGACAATAATCATATTATTAACTTACATATATCATCATATGATATCATTAGGTAGCAACTAGTATGCTTACTATATGATATAGTTGCCCAATCTATATCATGTATGTAAGAAATAATTTGATAATTTTATTTAATAATTAAACAAAAATATCTGGACAATTCACA
>JAWDEX010000015.1:2516306-2529925 GCA_035221805.1 Trichilia hirta | reverse complement strand
TCCTAATGATTAGTTTGAAATTAAACAACAATATATATATACACTACTATCAAAATTTAAAACTAAGATACAAACTTATCAAATAATTTTGACAAAATGATTTGAAAATTAAGTCTTATATCATTATCACACAAATTTGGCATCTCGAGCATAGATAAAATTTATAAAGGATAAAATCGGATTATGATAATGACCCCCTATCTCAAAGATTAAAAATACGGGCAATTGTCCCTATCTCAGAGTATGTATTATAGTCGTGATACCAGAGTTATAGATGTATGTGTATTTGATATTAATGTGTAAGATTGCACTTTTTTTAAAAACTTAAGTTTTCTTAGCAGATGTATATTATTTCTGATAAATATTTTCTATTTTATAATTTAGTTTTACTCCACCCACTGAGTTCTTCCTAGACTCACCGATTTCATCTTTTAGTTTTGTAGACTTAGCCTTGGTGATCTATTTTAGATATACAGATACACAAGCTAAGGAGAGAATACATACGGCAATTATTAGGGTTACTAGTCTTAGTAGTGATGATGCAATTGTACAATTAATTATTATGACATTTTTTAAAAGCATATACAAACTTAAGGATAGTTTGTATTATTATGAATATTATTAAACTTCTATATACATGTTACATTATATACATACATATACATATATATATATATATATATATATATACATATATATATATATGTGTGTGTGTGTGTGTGTGTGTGTGTGTGTGTGTGTGTGTGTGTGTGTGTGTGTGTGTATGTGTGTGTATTCTTATAAACCTATATAAGTACCAACATATCATACATGTGTGCATTCATTTAAACATATGTATTGAAACCAAAATCCTATACATTTACCTTATCAAAAATACATCCAAACATATTATAATACAAACACTTACATATATATGTATGTAGATATAAACACATCGTAATCATTTTGCAAAATACTTACTTGATCTCACTGATATTCTAATCCAAGTCTAAGCTTAAATTCACCAAACACTTGAATTGCGATCTACATGCTTGCCAAGATTATAGTTGGCCTCTTAAACTTAAACATACATATGTACATCAATACAATGGTCTATAAACTCCATAACTTACTCCTCAAAGCATCTTAGCTCATTAAACATTAATAAATCAATCAACACCTTAGTTAGACATTTTATCAAACACTTGATATGCAACCTATATACCTTTCGATAATTTAAGAAGTTTCATACATTTTATGATATTTATTTCACAAGTCATTCATCACATTGTACATTACACTATGCCTAGCAACATTTCTAGTCATTAAATTTATAAAATCCAATACTTACACTCACTTAGACATTTCGTCGAACAGTTGGTGTGTAAGTGTTTCTAACTTAAGTCTTTTCAAATATTTTTTATTCTAATATGTCCCATATTACAAGCAATCAATATCACACACCCCTATAACAATCTAAGATAATCATTCATCATCAATCTTTAAAATCTTTAAACTATCCAACCAAAATTATCTAATCATAAATCAAAGTCTAACCACTTTTTGAACTCATGAAAAACTAGATTTTATAGAAAAAAAATTACTTACTAAGTTTGTATAGCCTTTAGAAAGCAAAACTTTTGATTTTAGAAGTTAAATTGCGAAAAAATATCAATTTTCCAACAATTCTATAGTGGTGTACAAGTACTATTTTGGCAATATTTCCAGTAGTTGGTGGCCAAAATATGATTTTCCTCATTGACACAAGATCGATAATGCAAACAATGTATCAATCCAACGTGTGTATGTAAAGTTATAGCCAGCTCAAGTTTCTCTCTCAACTTTCTTTCTCTACTCTCCTCACCGTTCTTTATCCAAATGATAGCAAGCTATCCATATATAAAGAGAGATATAAGGGCAAAATCATCATTTTAGAAAATTTTGCTATTTTGAGCAAAATTGTTACTTCTCGCCCCGTTCTACGTCTCGACCTATGTTTCATGATCTGTCTTTATTATATGCTTAATTTTTCAACCCTCGATTCATTTATGAGAATTTCGCGAAAAATATAATAACTTTGCTATTTTTTACCCAAATTGAGTGTCGTTTATAGTATTGGACTCTATACATCATGAGCTTCTATCTAATATTAAGATTTATAAAAAGTAACACTACTACAGATGAACTGCTTTGGAAATCTAGCTGTAATTTTACACAATTAGGATAAAAGGTCATAACTCCCTCAATGCTTATCCAATTTGAGTGCCGTTTATGGCATAATGCCCTACGTATTACAAGATTTTATTTGGTACTAGCCAATCTAAATTTTGGTATTGTTATAATAACTATGCCAAAATTACCAAAATACACTTGGTCATTTCTATTTACTTTTTTGCCTTAATCGATAAACTAATTATTTACTTATATTAGTAGTCTACAAATCTCAAGTTTAGATAGGATTTACATATTATCAGCCATGCTTGGCATTTGGCGTAATTACTTTTATCTTCATTTACTAGTTTTGTAATTCTTTATTTAATTTGAATATATCTTATATCCTTTAAAATTAACATATTGCCATGTCACATGTCTTTCATTCATGTAAGATAAATTAATGTTCCCTATTTTCCACCTAACAAATAACATAATCTAATCATTCTATTAGCCTATTATCTATATGAATAAAATGTCTAGTATTATAATCTTCTCCTAATAACATTTCATTAACATACACCTTAAGGATTAGAATAATGAGAATAGTTTTAAACATAAATAATATAAATGACTCGACATAATGACAATGATTTTTAATCAATAAATACCACTATTCAACCAAAATTGATTTACTAAGATTCAATGTATCAAATGTCACACCTTGCCTATGAGATAAATGATGTAATGTCATACTAATGCACCAAGAATTGATTTTAAGAGATAGGATATCACATGCTCCCTAGTTATTAGTAGCTATTATGTTTGTTCAATGATACTATTGTCTTTCTTGTCAATTCTCTTGCTATATGTTTTGCTATTTTTGTTTTGTGCCATTAAATATGTTGATACTATTTCAATTGCTACTGCCTTTATCTTTTCTTGTGTTGTGTTTATATTTTTGTGCTACTAATTTTATTTTCTTGGAGTTTTCCTCTATTGATAGTTTATCGCTTCTACCTTGGTTCAATGATGCCATTTCTCTACTCTTGTTAGTTATATGATCTTGCAATTGCTTTTTAGTGTTTATAATTTGTTCTTGCCTCTTATTTGCTAGTGTTACTGCTCAGGTCCTAAGTTTAGCTGTTATGTATAGAAATTCTTGTTGTAACCTAATTTTATCCTATTAATACAATGTAATTTTTTTTCTATGTTTTGTTCACAAAACTTGAGGTGCCAAATTTGTGACAATGATATGTGATTTAAATTTTAAATTATTTGATAATTTATTCAAGGCGGTGAATCCTGATAATGATATGTTTAACAAATTATTGAGTTAATTTTAATAAATTTTACAATGATGTAGGTGTTTATTGTTTATCTTTTGACTTTTATATTTAATAGTCGAGTTATCTTTATAAATGTTATTGTTATTTTTTTTTTATGTTATAAAAATGTGTTATCATCTTTTTGTTAAGATAGATGGCTACCATCTTTTTTTTTTAACTAATATTTCTTTTAAGATACCACTTAAGCTTAAATGGTGTGATTAACATATATTTTCACTTAGAATATATAGGTTAGAAAGTTTTATAATTATTTGTGGATAAAAAGGGACATTCTTCATGTTATGAATCTTGGATCTTAATACTAGAGAGTTTTCAAATTATTTAATAGAATTAGGTGTGGGTACTTTTAAATTTATCCAATTCAAATCGTTAAAATTAATGATTTTAATCAGTTTAAAAAAAATTTTAGTAGATTTATAGATTGATATATTTTAAACCATTGTTTGTGGTTTGAATTTTAGATTAGATTAATTTCAAACTGTAAAATTATAAATCAAATAACTCAATATTATATCATGAAAATTTTTATTACTATTTAATTGTCATCTCAAATTCTACATGACTATCTCCATTTTTTACGTGTGTGTGGTAATAATTAAAAAAGAAAAATTGTTCATTAAAAGATTGAAAAAAAAAAATTTACGAAAATTTCTCTTAAGTATTGATGAGAGAATATATAATTGATAATAATTAATTATTCTATTATTAATTTTATAATATAGTTCAAACTACGAATTTAAATTATTTCAAATTATACTTTATAATTTAAATTAAATCGATTTAATATATTTTAATGAATTAGATTGGATTGAATTAATTTCAAATTAAAATATTTAAATTAGTTTAAAATTTTATCTTAATTTATCCAAATTGCACTTACTCACCCCTAAATAAAATACATAATTAAATTTATTCACCCCTTATTTCAAATATTTAAAAAAATAATAATAATAATTTTTTTAGGTGCATTTGATAGTTATGTCATTCTAACATAAAGAGAGATAGAATTCAAGTTATAAGTAAACTTAAGCGTTTCAATATTTGTGACGTAGATATAAATAATCTGCTTTGAACATAAATTTTTACATTATGCGATAATAGATACATCAAATCCCGTTCTTTTACATCTTAAAAGAGTAAATTACGCAATAAAAAAGACCTCTCAAATCCATTAGGTTAGGGCCCCTCAATATATAAACTTAACCATTTATAAATTTAAATATAAAATTATATTATCCCTCTCATATCTTATATTTTATAATATTATATACCAAATTCAAGAAACTAAGAAAGAATAAATAAATTCAAGAAACTAAGAAAGAATAAATAAAATATAGAGTGAGACATGATTATGAAGGCTAATTCTAAGTCAAAAGGATGTGTTGTGGACAAAACCAGACCTCAAGAATAGATTAAGACTAGACTATGAAAATAATGAAGGACAAATGAACTCTGTCCAATTGACAACAAAAAAAAATGAATTGACTTTTAAAATATGTAAGATAAAAGTTGAAATTCTTTAATAAATAATCAATAATATCTCCTTTTTCTTATTAACAATAATCAATTATTACAAAGTTTGGTGAATGGAAGTTGAGAAGAGTAAACCTAATTTCAATTTATTTTTATTTTCTACATTAATTTTAATGAATATCTAGAACTTAGAAATGATTTTATGTGATTATTTTTTTTTTTGAACGACGAAAAAATTTCTATACTCAGCCATCACTCCAACGGTCAGTCATACACGGATCAGGCATTTATTCTTTTGAAATACATGTTCGCAGATCACACAGCACCTGTCCTAAATCAATTAAGATCATGTACAAGGACTACATTATAGTGGTATCAAATACAGGATAAAACTTCGGCTATACTAGACTCTTACACTTGAATGTACTCTAAGAAGTTCGAACTCATAACCAATACAAATATTCTCCCAAGACGAAATCACTCAACTACACCGGTGAGTAGACGTGTGATTATTTTAACATACAAAAGATAATAAACATTATTTTAAAGTACATTTTTTCAATTTAATTTGACATTGCTTAAAAAATCAAAGTATTTTTCAATAAATTATTGGTTTTTATAAGCTATCAATTTAGGGTTGGACCGTATGCTTAATTAAATAATCAAGAAATCAACAATATAATTGCAATTTTCAATTTTCAGTTAACCTCCTCTTCCTTCTCTCTCTGTCTGTAAAAATTTATCTTACCAAATCCTCCGTCTCATTCACCTTCCAAATTATCCGGAGAAGCCATGGAGAGGCTTTTGTATTCATCTTCTCCGACTTATTTCAACAAAACCCATATCAAGGTTTCGCCTTTCCTTCCTCGACTCCATCGAATCGAATCGACAAAAATCGTTTTTTCGCATACTTCACGAACAGTTTCTTGCAAGAACGAAAATCCGACTCAGTTTTCTCCTGCATCTTCGTCTAAGTTGAACAATTCCCATTTTGCGGCAACTCATCGAGTTGACTCGCCGAATGAGTCGATACCCAGTTCTCCTTTTCACAAGCATATCGTCAAAGGAGCTCTTGAGCGAAAAAAGGTGTTGCTTTTAATGCCAAATTTCCTTTTTTACTTGCTTTTTGTTTGTAGGATTTCTTTTGTTGTGGAAACGATGATGGATTATATCGTTTTTGGTAAATTGACTGAGATTTTTATGCGACAGGTTTTACGTTTATTGAATTATTTGTCTATGACCTGAACTGTGTTTTGAGACAATTGGTTTGGCTCGTTTTGGGCTGTTTGGTTGGTAGGAAAACAGGGGGAAAAGAAAAAAGAAAATTAAATTCAGAGACTTTGAATTGTTTTTCGTAGCAAGTCATTAGAGCAAAAAATATCAAGGAAATGTAAAGTTGTAGAATTGGGCGGTCACTTGTCTACGTATTTAAGCAAATGAAGCTTAGATATGGCAGAAATGTCAATCCTTTTTGCATTAACAACCAGTATATAGCTTAGAAGATTTGCAAATATGAATCCTTTTTTTATCCAAATGGCACTTCTAGTCCATTAAACAAAGGCGCGCGCAAAAAAAAGAAAAAAAAGAAGCAGCTTGAACTTTGTAATTCTTTCTGGCATTGGAATGGAATCTGATGCTCATAGCCTGCTTGTTTCTAGAAAAATTAATAGTGAGGAAAATGGTTAGAAATGGTTTCTTCTATGATTTAGGGATTATGTAAATTTTAATAAATAGAAGTGAATTACAGCACCTACATTATTGGAATCATCTTTCACAATATCCAACTTATGTCTATCGTGCCAATACTATGCAATAGTCCTTCCAACTTATTGTTTTGCATTTGCCATTTGTGGAACCATGAATATTGTGTCCACAAACTGTAAATATTGCTCAAGTATTAAGAGTGTACTGTAATTAGGATGCCAATTTTCATGGCGCTTATTGAGCCATTATTTGAACATCTTGATGACTTATTATGCACCGATGGTTAAACTGAGCCTGTCAGTTTCAATTTGGTCCAATAGTTGAAAGATGTTTGCGTTAAACATGTTCAATGAATCCTCTTCACTTAGATAAAGTTTCCAAAACATACTATATTGTGTGTTTCTTTCAGGCAATTGCTGCTGGCACACTTCTAGCACTCTCTGCTCTCATTGTTTTCTTCATCCAGCCAGTTTTTGCACCAGCTGCTTTTGCAGCTTTTCAAACTGCTGCTAAGACTGGGGGTCCTGCAGCTGCTGCAGTTGGGAGCAGGTTGCTCCAGACTGAATTACTAAGTAGTGCTTGGACTGGTTTCTTTGCTGGTTGCGTACACACCCTTTCGGGCCCCGATCACCTTGCTGCTTTGGCTCCTCTCTCAATTGGGCGTACTCGAATGGAAAGTGCTGCAGTGGGAGCTCTTTGGGGCTGCGGCCATGATGCTGGTCAGGTTATATTTGGGCTACTATTTCTACTTCTAAAAGATAGGCTTCACATTGAGGTTATCCGAACATGGGGCACCAGAGTAGTTGGATTAACTCTGCTTGTTATTGGTGCTATAGGTATTAGAGAAGCTACAGAAGTCCCTACTCCATGTGTCGCCCTGGAAAACGGTGAGTGTGATGTTAGTGTCTACGAAGCGCTTGAAAATCCTACAGTTGGAAAAAAGAAGATTGGTTTCGCTACATTTGGCACTGGAATTGTTCATGGGCTACAACCAGATGCACTGATGATGGTTTTGCCTGCACTTGCTTTGCCTTCTCACTGGGCAGGCGCTGCATTTCTTATCATGTTCTTAGTTGGAACTGTAGTTGCAATGGGAAGCTATACAGTATTTATAGGTTCATGTACTCAGGCCTTAAAGGATAGAGTACCCAGAATTACTGAGAAACTCACTTGGGCATCTTCTCTCGTCGCAATTGCTCTCGGATTAGCCATTCTCATTAGCCAGCTTTTAGGACATAGCTTGTATTGATTGATCTATCTGACTTGCGCGTCAAAACTTGCATTTTCCAAGCTTCTCTTTAACATTAGAAAGATCTTAGAAAGGATTATTCACATTTATTTACAACAAGAGTTCATTTCTGCGGCATCTTGTTTGAGTGAGAACCAACTTCAGATATCATTTGTTTTATTTTGCTTTTTGAAGGTTGTTACTTGTAAGGAAAATGGTACGCTCTTTGAGAGGTCTATGTAAATCATAGAATTTGGTCTTCTATTGGTGCAATTTACAAAGCACTTTCCATATTCAATTCTCTAATTTGAGAGATGATGCAGTCAAGATGCAGTCAAGAGCTGAATTTGTACATTTGAAGCAACGTTTTGATTGTTCATTCTCAGTGCCCGATGGTGTAATAGCTTTTATGGCATTACTGAATGAAAATTTTAAATATAAAATATCAATATAAAACTGTGAATCTCACTAAAAATTAGCGTTATTAAACTCTTTAAACATGTTCAATAAAATTTTAAAAAATATGTAGTACCATTTAAATAAAACTCACTCATTTCCTAACTAAAATTAATATTTTAACTTCTACCTTAAATTTATCCTGCCCGTATAAAGCTAAGTAAAGATGTAGCTACAATACTATGATGTCGAATATCCTTAATTGCAATGTGAAAAAACATATACATGTCCTTAAATGTGTTGTGAGAAAACATATACAAAGTAAGTAATTATTGGGAAAAACCAACCAGAGACCACCAGAAAGGGGGAAAATAACAAAACCATGAAAAAGATTTTTGATCAAAACAATATCAGTGAGTGTTGAGTTGCATTATTGCAAAGTGCCTGAAACTACATCATACAAGAGGAAAACTGCTTTTCAACAAAATAGAGAAGAAAAACCCTGATTAGCAAAGTATGCACAAAGCCTTCAAAGAAGAGAAACAAATTAATTGAATATAATTCAGTGATTCCATCTGCAATTCTAAAAATATGTCCTTCAACACCAAATAGTAAGCACTTGAAGATGGACACTAAGGCTTTTGCTTTTTCTCGATGTCGTAAAGCACACATACATCTGCTGCTGTCTTCATCTGAAAACATGAAATAAATTTCAAACCAGTCAAAATATCAAAATAGGTCAATTGTGGACAAACTATCGGCCAATTCTCTCTAATCACTTAATAATCCACTTTAAATATATGGTTTCCTTATGAGCGAAGGAGTTTACTTCAGTGCAAGAATCTGATTCTATTTCTTTATTTTAACAGGTCAGCAATAGTTAAATTAAAATATAAAATAGTCATCCCTTATCCTACGCAAACACTAATTCATACATCCATATTATAAACATAGAAGTTCCTGTTCATATTGCCTTACCGCAAATAGCATGGTTCAACTGTCCTACAGTCTGTCCCCTATGAGAATTTGGGCTTACCAATCAGATAAACACAATCCCTAACTATATACCTAGTGAATTCACTAACGTCACCACATTTTTCCTACAGTCTGATCGATTACTAATACCAGAAAACAGTAAATAAATTAAAACAAGTGAAGGAGAAAAAAATGGCATCTTGAGCATATAAATTGATCAACTTCAGGGATCCACAATACCATAATTTCAACTTTTACCATACAGCTTCATTCATTTGCCGAAACAGATATTTGTAATGGGTAAAAAAAACTTTTGGATACACATTAGTTTCTATCAGAGTTGAGTCCAAGTGGTTTACCTGTATAACATTGACCAACTGCTTGATTACCCATCCAAAGAAACTCACAACAAGTAAAAAGGAATGAAGTGAGCCCTGTTTCACAGACCTCACAACTACCTGAAAGAAGAAATAGTTCAGAAACATAAACACACAAAAAATCTCAACATGCTCCACAAACTAAGACTACTAATGAAATAAGGATTTACCTCGACCAGATTTTCATTCTTACTCTCCGCAATAAGAAATAGGATCAAGTAAAGAACCTATAGGGTTGGAATAGTTGGATCAAGAAAAAGGTACCAATAGCATTTACAAATTATCGATAAGTAATAAGTAAAATGACACAGTAGCCGAAAATTACCTCACATGCCACACAACAGTATCCCATAAACATTCGGTTCCCATAGTAGGCCTTGAAAAGCCAATTTGTGCTGTCTTTTACATCTTTATGGCTAGTTTTGCCTGACAAGAAAGTACTGCAACAAAGACCCAGAAGGATAGGTACATTTCCAAACAAAAGAAACACTTTTCCAGCAAAAAAAAAATCTAAATTTATCCAGAAAGTTCAAGTTACCTGTACATCTGCAGCCAATGGCTACCAATATCTAGTGCAAGTAGTGACACAAAAACCAAGCCAGGCCTGCGGAAAAATCCTATCAAATGACTCCATTGTGCTTGCATTTTAAAATATTAAATTGACAATGTAATGCATCTAACAAACTCTTACCTATACACTTGAGAGAGTATTACTAGTAGACAAGCTGTGCTAATTCTGAGATACAAAACATTATTAATAAAAGTAGGTACAGAGGCACAACAACATAATTCAAAGTTTTACAAGTTTCTGTAACAATTAACAAGTAGAAGAAAGGATGCATCTGAAATACCTATCTGTTACCATGTCTAATACAGCACCAAAAGTTGAAACTGAAACAAGAAGAAGATAAATAAATCTCAATCATTGGTTATTGCCAACTACCAAATCCTGCTCTTCAAAAAAAAAAACGCTCATTGTATAATAAAACCTTAGGAACAATATACAAGTTGATGATCCAATGGAATACAGAAAGATGGGAAGAGAATTTTGGGAACATGTTAAAGTCCAATACAGAAGAAGGCTTCAATCCAGTAATATGGCTCAAATCTTTTAAGGCATGCCATTAGCAATTAGCATTGTACTGAGTTTTCTAGGAGAAAAATGGTGCAACTTCTGAAACATACAATGACGAAATTCAAATACAAGTCACTAGATCAAAACAACCAAAACAAAATTATCATTATTCAATGTTGCAAAACATAACGCAATAGCCTGCGTCCCACAATTTTAATGTAGCTATGGCCTGGATAAATTATGAAATGAAAAGGATCATCTAGTAAACAATAATTTTTTAACAAAGAATATAATTTTAGGTCATACACGTTGACAGGTAGCCTGAGAACGATCAGGTGTAAGGTGCCCATTTAAATGTTTGAAACAAGATTGATAGAATCCCAAATTCACACAAACTGTATAAACTCAAAACACTTACATTTAGCAATTCAATTAGCTTCAATGCTTGAAATGACAAGCTGAAATTAAAACATGAAATTAGACAACATAAACCTTGATTGAACTTGCGAGCACACCAGCCATCGACAGCATCACATATAAAGCTGAAACCAAATAATAAACATATTACACTACAACATCAAAAGCTACAATGAAACCAAAATAAATTTCTAGCATAGATTCTCACCTGATAAAGTAAAGAACCGCGAAAAGCCTTTTGTCAGAAAAACATATAGCAAAGGCAAAGCAATTCAAGAGAACTCTTGCATAGCCTAACGTTCACATCAAACCAATTAAACCAACAATTATATTACCCCAATTAAACAGAAGGATTCCACTTTTACCCATCAAAATGACTTCTTTTTCAGTAATCAATCAAGTAAAAAGATAAAAACCCACCAATTATATTTGGAATGTAAAGGTATACTGATAATTTTCCGACTCTTGGGTTGGTTTTCTTCGAAGTCTTCCCCATTAAAGCCACTGATAAACTTTTCACAACTCCTGCATCATATATATTTATAATAATAACTAACTGTAATATAAGTTCAAAAAATGTCTTGTCTTAGGAAACAAGATCTCTCGCCATAGCGGATGGGACCCGGAAAACCGACCAAAAAGCTGTAAGAGAAATGAAAACCCAAATCAAGAAATAAACCTGGTATTGATAAAGAACAGAAGAAACTTTGAAGAACAATCCCTTTCGCAGTTCAGATTCGTTTCTTCTCCTTCTTCTTCCTTCTCTTCTTTCAACTGAGCACGATTCCACTTTCCCTTCTGCAAATATTTTTAGTTTAATCCAACTTGCTAATCGTGCTTCAATTATATCATTAAACAAATCAAGAGTAAATCACTTTGGCTTTAACGAGATGCTTCGCGATTTTGTGTGAATATTTAGTTTCTGAATAGTCTGCATTGACGCGGGCATCTGCAGGATGGTGATAATCTATAAAATATGGTATTAAGATAACATTTTTAAATATTTTATGCTAACATATTTTATAGTTATTTTTACATAATAATAATAATAATAATAATAATTACCCTTTATTATTATTATTATTATTATTATTGGAAAATTAGAAAATTCAAATTTTCTAAAATTTAATTAATCAAAAACTAATTTTCATATATTATAATAAATTTTCATATAAATAGTATGAATTCAATTTAATCACTTCATATTTGTCTAAACTGTTAGTGTCTTATTTTGAGTAAAGTAAAGTTACGTTTGTTTTACTAAAATATCTATTAATTTTGAATATATCACTTAATTAATTTGAATAAAGGGTTCATATTTTTAAGAATATTTTAATATTTTTATTTGAAAATTAATTTTAATAAAAGTATTCTTAAACAATAATAAGTTTGTAGTTTTACTAATTTTATAAAATTTTCAAGAAATAAATGTTTAGATAAATATCATTTAAATGGTTATATGTGCATATGAGAATTTAACTTTTATAATTGGAAAATTTATGTATTTTTTATATTGAATAAATTATATAGTACAGTAATATAATTATCTTAACATGCAATTTTATTTTATCCTAGTAATATAAGTGCGGGAGAAATTTTAATTATTTTCTTATAATAATTATAAAAAATTTTATTTTATTTTTTTAAAAATTATATCAAAAAATAAATAATTGGCATGATAAATTGCATGATCAACTAATAGATAATTTATTACAAGTACTTAAACAAAAATCTATTAAAGAATCTGAAATCATAATAATATAATTAGGAAAAAAGACAAATTTCTTCATAATATTTTTTGAAAAGTCAAACACCAATTATTAATAAGATTACAATAAATACCCCTCTATCATTTAAAAAAATAATAAATACTCCCTTTATTTAAAATAAAAATATATATTTTGTTACACGAGTCCTTAACTTTTATCATATAAATCTTAAATTTTCATCTCTAAAAAAAAACTAAATTTTTATAAAAAAATATTTTAAATTTAATTCAAAATTTTAATATTTTAATTTATAATATTTTATATTAAAAATATATAAATTAGTTTTTAAAAGTAAAATTTAAAATATTTTTATTTAATCTTTATAAAAAATTAGAATTAAAATATTTTGGTTTTATATTCGTAAAATTTGCAAATTTACATTTAATTTATAATTTATATTTATATTTAATAAAATTTTTAAAAATATTTATAAATATAAATTTATAAATTATTTTTTTAATGTATAAAGTATTATAGTCATTCAATAATTTAAACAAAAATATTTAAAATATTTTTATTTACTTTATAAAAATAAAATTATATAAATTTAAATTATAAAATAAAATAAATTTATAAATTTTTATGAATCTAAAATAAAAATATTTTAAATTTAATTTTTAAATATGAAATTATAAATTATTTTTAATGTATTATAAAATAAAAAATTAATTGATAATTTATTATTTTATAATTTAAATTTATAAAAATTTATGATTTTACTTTTGT
>JAWDEX010000015.1:2444251-2516206 GCA_035221805.1 Trichilia hirta | reverse complement strand
AACAATTTGATAATTTCATTTAATAATTAAACGAAAATATCTGGACAATTCACATACATTCTTTATATATGAGCATGCCAATATAAAGGAAACAGCTAACGTATGTGAATAAAAAATAATTCTTTTATTAATAGACTAATATTTATATAAGATCACTAACCTTAAAATCGACAACACAAATGATTTCTAGGGCATATACTAACATATATATATAAGTCAAAGATTAAATTAGTCAAACTTTAACATTTGTATTAAAATGTGTATTTATATTGTTAATATTATGATATATATACATGCACATTAATATCTCTCTTTCTTTCTTTATATATATATATATATATATATTAATTTGATTAATATATATTATTAATTATTTATTAGTGTTATTATCCATTAATAAAGATTAATGAAAAATGAATAAAGTTTTGAAATCCTAACCAATCATATTATGCCATATGTAAAGCTTATTTTTTATCATGTCTTTTTATTTATTTTTAACAAAATGAACCCATAACAAATGTTTTTAGTGCCTTATATGTATTTGAATGAATGGGATTTATTCATCTTCTTTACATTTTAGAGGCAAGTGAGAGACTATTTATAGCTTTTCAAGTAAAGCTTCAAAGATAAATTTGTTGTCTTAATTGATTAAAATATTTAATCATATGAAAAAAATTAAAAAAAAAATATATGGATAACTTACCATTATATGCCATGAATGATCCTAGGATGATTAAGCATGTCTTAGCAACTTACAGTCACTTGGGTTTAGGTCCATCATGCATGGTCAATATGTGTTTAGCAAGGTAGCCCTATGTATATTTTTAAGATTTCATTGATATCTAAACATATAATACATATGATAAGTCTGTATATATATAGATTAGGCACATAGCCTATTAGTGTCAAGGATCTGATTTCAGTGTTATGCATGTGTATTTATTGAATGTGTTAAATCTCATATACATGTATACAATATATAAATAATAGGTTAGAATGTCGGTCTGTATATTAATGAAAGCTTAAAGGAATGGGGACCAATCTCTCCTACTGCCAGTCACTCTTTAAAAATTCTAAAGTGTTATAATTATGGTATCAAAGTATAATTTAAAGGTCAGTGATTGCATTGATAGGGTGTAGGGTCTTGTATACTATATGTTTCAGATACTATTATGCAAGGCATTATCTCTTCAGCAACTGCTCTATGAGGTTTACCTTTGACTTTTTGATTAGATATATATTGAACTCTATTTTTAGTTTAATCCTTTTACTCAATCTTGTATCTAGATAGTTATGCTAGATCTAGTAAGTAAGAGTAATGTAATCTTTTGGTTAAGATGTTTATTAGAGCTATATGTGTCTTAAATGAGGATAATCAAAAGGTATAGTATTAGAAGACATCTAGATAATTAAGAACTTAGTAGTAATATGTTAATTAATAAATACTGCATTAATAATAGTGAAATTTTTAGTTAAAGTAATGTTGAGCAAGCTATCTATGTATTGATTTAAATTGAATGTCTAGTTCATTACTTAATAAAGAGAGTAATTAAGGAAAATTTTCTGAGAGATGAATTTGAACAAGCCTATGCATTACCAGATAATTTTCTAGAGCCCTTAGCATTAACAAGAAATATCATAAAGATGTGTTAAAGATAAGGTTATTTATTAAAAAAAAATTATTAGTTTCACATCTTTATGCAAGGACATGATTATTGAGGTTAAGAAATTCTTAAGTTACAGTGGCAAAAAAAGAAGTTAGAATCGTTAAGGATAATGACAAATGTGAAAGTGAAAAGGAATCAGGATAATTTAGATCGAGTGTTGATACAGGAAGCATATTAGGAAAAAAGGTTCCAAGTGATTATGCCATGAATGTGGCAATGTAATTAGGTTAATGATTAATCTCATAAAGAATTATTAGAAAGTAATGAGAATAAAATTTTGTTATGCAAAAAATCTAGTATTTATTTATAAGGGTTGTTTTATCACTCATGTAAGTTAAGTTTGGTATTACAATAAGAATATTATAGAGGCTATAAGTTAAGCAAAACTGTTGTCAAGCTAGATGGCAAAGTTAAGAGTATAAAGATAAAAAATAAAGGGACAATAAAGTTTTTGAATTAGTGAAGATGGATGAAAGGGAATTCATCATCAATTATTTTGGTAGGTGAAGTTATTATAATCCAATTTGGATTAACTTCTCACAAAAAAAAAATTGTACATTATTAATGTGTGACTACTCAATTAATCATGTAAGTTAATTTGTAAATCCTTTTATGACTTAAGTTTGATAAATATAAATATATATCTTCTGATACTTTTGAACTGAGAAATATGAATGTTATTTTAAATTTATTAAATTTTCAGTATTCATATATTATCCTAACCATATTAGTGAGTTAAAGTGTTTATTGAGCTTACTGTGTTTGAAGTGTTTAAAATAAAGGACAACAAAATCAAGAATGATGGTGTTACCTAAAAAATTTATCTTTTTATGTTACGAGGAAATTTTATAAGTCTTGATTATAAGAGACAAAATAACAAATGGTGTTTGTTACTAGGACTTGAAACTTCTACCAAAGTTTAAATTATTCAGTGAGTTTTTGAATTTTTTAGATAGAAATGACTTTTATTATGGTGAAAACTTTGCTTATTAGAAAGGAATTAGGTTTCTTTTCTCGTAATGTGAACACTAGTGACACATATAAGACGGTTGACAAAATTAGTATTCCATTTGAAATTGCTCAACGAATTACATATGATGAGAAAAAAGGGGGTTATAATAGTCGTTAAGAAAGAACAAGCCAAGGAGTTAGAACAAGTAGAATATAATAGAAAAAGGAAGTAGATACAATAGAGAATAGTACTTAAGCTAGATATGAGAAAAAGAAATGAAACTAGTTAGTTTTATGAATTTTGCACATATGATGGTGTAAAATATATAGTTATAATTTTGTATATCTGCACGAAAAAGAGAGGGCATAATAGAAGAGAGATTTAAAGAACATAGTGATTGGTTCTTAACTACTTTTATAGGTTTATGATTTTTTTTTTATTTTTGCATGCTAGAAATGCGTTTAATTATGGTATGTTAGGTTATTGAAATTCTTTATATAAGTGGAGAGTATAAGATAATTAAAAGAATGGCTTTAAGAATAGAAATACATGAGTAATTGCATGGAGCATGCAAATTACATGATTTTTGTAACTTGTGTAGATATGATTGTTCATATGCTTAATTAACCATTGAAAATATTACTATCGAGCATGAAATGAACAAAGGTTGTTAGAAAATATGACTAAAACAATGATTGATGTATGTTATGATTTGGATTATAAGTGAACCCATAACTAAAGGGTGATATATTGTAGAGTATAATATTATGAGTTTGGACTCAAGTAGTGTTGAATACTATATTAGTATCTGGTCAAGTTAGAAGGCCAATATAGGTCTATCATGTTAGTTGAATTTATCAAAAGAATTATCAGTGATACTTAGAAATAATTAGAAAAATTTTATCCATGCTTGAACGTATAGAAATGACTTAGATACTAGTGTTATGATTCAAAGATTATTATAGCAGCAAATTTTAGGTACGCCAAGGAGCTAGTTGATATTTGAAAAAGGCCAAGGTAGTTATGACTAATATAGTATAACTGTGTATTAATTTATACAAAACTTTATGAAGATATTGATAAGATTGTCTATAATAAAGTATTGACATAATGAACTATTAAGAATAATATAAAAACAATCATGTTTCTTGTTAGAATTAAGTAATTTAAAATTATCAAATGGTTTAAGTATTCTATTAATAGACAAGTATAAAGAGTCATCATTGATAGCTAACAGAAATCACGAAGATAAATACTTGAGACGACTACCAGTTTATGAGATAACGCGAAGTCAGTATTAGCTTGGATTTGTATTAATTGAATAATAGAAAAGAAAGAAGTGTGAGACTTTCTATATTTAATAAAGGTAAAGGACATGAGATCATATGATTTTGAATTAATAGAAAGTCAGAATAAGTTCTTAGCAAGAAGTTAATAAATAGCGATGATTATATGAAGATATAAAGATTTTATAAGATTTCAGTTTTCTCAATTTGTTTAGTCAAGATATGATTGCTAGATTTAAAGCTTAAGCTAAGATTCGAGGAAGAATCTTTTAATAAGAAGGAGAGAATGTAAATGCCCCGCATTTTATTTCAAGTGTATTTTGGTCATTTGATCTGAATAGCATTTTTTTTATTTTCAAAAAAATATTTATTTGAGTGTCAATATTGGTCAAACTAACCTATAATGAGAATTAATAAGTATTTAAAAAAGATTTAGATGAGATTAATTGAGTTTGAAAAAAATTTCTTCGAGGTATCATTTGCACTTCAGAGAACTTTATAGTATTTAGCTATATTGGATGCTAGAAAACTTCAATTTAGATGAGCTAATAAAATAAGCTACAATTCTTATGCCAACAATTTTTTTAATTAAGTCATTTTCTAGTTAAAAATAAGAAATTTTCAAAGCTAATCTAGTACACAATGGATTTTTATGCACTATTTAATTTTTAAACTATAACTTTCTCTAGAAAAATTCAAATGGAATAATTCTTGAATTATTAAAAGTATAAGATAGAAATATACAACTTTTATGATTGCTACTAGATCTTAATTATCCAGTAAAAGAGCCGAAAACTAATGGCAAAAAAGACATCATAATAGAAGGTTTTCCAACCAAAATTTAACAAGATTTTTTAGTTTTTTTTGGTAATTTCATACCTAGCTAAAAATATACACCAAGATCTCCCGCAAAATCTTTCATATTCTCCACTCTCTAAATCATTCTTGAGACCTAGAACCTCTCTCTTTAGATTTATCAACAATTAGCTTTTAAATTATCAAATCAACCTTAGAAGTGTAATCTAGAGCTTAATTAAGATAAGATCTCATGTTTATTTCTTTGATTTACTTAGAGTTTATAAAATTCAAATTTTAGTATTTTGATTTCTTAATGCTTTGAGATTTTGGATTCCATAAAATTATATTTTAAATATTGATAGACTTATTTGTGATGAGATTTCAGTTGATTAAAGTATGTGTATGATAAAAATCTTAAGATCCTTCAAAAAGAGATGATGAATAGTAATTATAAATTTTATGATTTTGAACGTAAATAAAAGCTTCAAAATGTTCTTTAATGTTTTAAAACTCTTTTGTTGGTTTTATTGTGACTCTTGAACCATGTTATTATCTTAAATCACCCTTTTTCCAAAATTAGATATTACCTGAGTAGTATATATTCAGATGAGCATAAGTTGAGTTTTAGAACTCTAATGAAGACACTGTAAAAGGGGATAAAACTTAGACATATAACGGTATTACATACTTATAAATTAGATTCATACATATTTAGATGAGTTTTCAAAAAATTCGACAATATGACTATTTTGCGCAACCCTGTCATTAAAGTTAAGCTAGGTTTTTTATATTACAACTTATGTGCGTCTAATCTGAATCAAGTTCTATTAAATCCTGTGTAATATTAGTCATATAAAATTCTTTTAAGACATCTTTAGGTATATTTAGTATTCATATGCACTGATTCGTAAATGTTAGTAGTTCAATCATTCTAACAATATTTGATAATATCATTTATAAATACTTCGAGTGATCAACTATCGAGTTTGCATTGATTAGATCAGATCTAACGCTATTTAGCAAGTTTTGTAAGTGGACTTATTTTTATATTTTTATTTATTTTAAATTATTTTATAAAAATTTATTATTTTATGAAATAGAAAATAATTTTACGATTATTGTTTTAAGACAATTGTGAGTGGACCCTTATTTATTTGATTTCTTTTAAAATATTTTATAAAAAATAATTACTTTACAAATTATAAATTTTTGTTATCGATTGTTGTTACTTATGAATAGATATAACTATTTTGACTTAAATGTTTAAGTTTCATTATGAGTTTTGAAACTTGAATTGTATGATTTTCTTTTAAACTTATAATATGATGAAATACAATTTATTGGAGCACTCTTTATACTTATGTATTTCTTTAAATTTGTAATTGTATGTTTTGGCCTGATATTCATTTTTCTTACCCCTAACTGGGAGCTATAAGGGCGAAAGTATATGTCATGTTTTGATATCTATTATGTGTAGGTACCGGTACATATGAGAAACAAAGAGCAATGAAAGTTCTAAATTTTAGCGCTTGATATTTGCTTACATCTCTACATGCTCCTTTGATAAACCTGATACTCTAAAATTTTATTCATTACATTATGAAAAGCATGCAGTTGATGTATTATTATTGTATTTTATACATATTCATACATCATATAGCATGAGTTTTTGATATATACATGTATGTATGTATGTATGTATGTATATTGTATTTTTGATACTTGTATAGTTATATGTGTATATATATAAATATACTTTCTATATAACTAGTTTTTTTATTATTAATTTTGCAAAAAATGTATAATTAGTATATGGAAATTTTTTGATATTCTAAACATTCTTAAAAATAATTATTTGATTTAATGTTACGATTTTAGCATTTGAAAATGATTTTAGACTTTATAATTTCTATATTTTATTATAATTTTTAATTTCTTTTTTAGTATATATTATTTATAGTTATATTCATTCACTAAATCTCTCATGAGACTTACTATCTCACAATTTTACACTTTATTTAAGATGCTTAGTAAGATTCCAGATAATAGCTAAGTAGAAACGTGTGTATTGTCATGTAGTCACCAGGGTTTAGATCCATTCATGCATGATCAATATGTGTTGGACAAGATAGTTTTATGTATATTTTTAAGATTTCATTAATGTTTGAACATGTAATACGTGTGATAAGTCTATATATATATGGATTGGGCACAAAACGCATTACTCAATATTAAGGATCTGATTTCAGTGTTATATAGGTTTATTTGTTGAATGTGTTAAATATTATATGCATGTATACAATGTGTAAATAACATGTTGGAATGTCGGTCTTTATGTTAGTAGAGATTTAGGGGGATAGGAGTCAGTCTCACCTCTTGCCAGTCACTTTCTCAAAATTCTGGGATGTTTCACTTTTTCACTAGCATATTCATTTAAAAAAATTAAAAATTTAATGTTTAATTTATACATTTTTTTAAATGACTAAATAACTATTAGTCACATCTTTTAAATTATTTAAAATTTTCTATTTTAAGTAATTAAGAATATTTATTTTTTTAACTTAACAGACTTTTTTAAAACAATTATTTTGCAGAATATTTGAAAATTTTAAATTCTAAATAAATCTAAATGTTTGAATTTAAATGATCTATTTATTTTTTTCTTTAAACTTAATAAAAATATTAAGTTATTTTTTAAAACAAAAAATTTGAAGATTAATATTTAACTTTTATATTATTATAATTTTATATATTAAATAAATAATAAAATATTAAATTTTGATATAGTTACTTACATTATATAAAAATAAATAAATATTTTTAATTTATAAGATAACTTGATAGATTTAAATTAGTATAACATAAAATGACAAAAAATAATAATTATATTATTCTATTATAAATTTTTTAAATTTATGTATGTCTTTAAATAAAAAGAAAGTGTTAGGTATTTATATGATAAAAATGTAAATGAATTAATTAGGTAAGGATATTTTTGTGAATATAATCTAGATTTTTTTGTAAAATATTAATTTTAGATTTTCAAAATTTAGACAAAATATTAAAAGAAATTACTTTTTTCATTAAGAAAGTGTTTTAAAAAGTTCATTAAATTGAAAAATAAATAATCTTAATTACCTTAAATATATAAATTCAAAACACTTAAACATTAAAAAATAGCCTCTTAATCTTAAAGTCTAAAAATATAATAAAATATATTTACAAAAATATCCTTACCCAATTAATTTTTGCAGAAATTTACCAATTTAAAAATTTAACACTTTTCTTTTGTCTTTTCAAGATACCAACATTTTTTATCAATAAATTATACACCTTGAAAGTTTTAATGTAACAAAATAAAATATAAATATTATTTTTCTTATTTTATTTTCATTTAAATTTATTAAAATATCTTTCAAATAAAAATTATATGTATTTATTTTATACAACATAAGCAACTATGATAAAATTTAAATTTAATTTATTTAATATTTAAAATTGAAAATTATAAAAGAAAAAGTATTAATTTTCAAACAATTTTTATTTTAAAAACCAAAAACTTAATACTTATATTCAGATTTTAGACAAAAGAATAGATCATTTAAATTCAAAAATATTCAAAATTTTCAACACATTCATTATAAAAAAAATCTATGAAAGTATGTTTTAAAATTTGTATTGCTTTTGTAAAAGTATTGTATATCACGGTGCGTAAGATCAGTTTTCTAAAATTAGAAGTATTTTGGTAATTTTGACATTCAGCAGTATTTTTATAATTTTAGCATATGTGGCAACGTGATAGAAAATGTGTATAGACTATGTGATACTGAAATTTGAGTATAAAAATTTTAGAAAAAAATTTGTGCTATGATGATATTGTGTGAAAAAGGAAAATTTGCGAACTTCGATCATATATTTAAGGTTAATATGGTTAATTCGTTTGGTAATTAACATTATATTTGTGTTTAAACAAAAAATTGTTAAAATAGCATTGAGGATGAGACATTGATTTTGGAATATAATTGAGTAAGATAGTGTTTTAAAAGTTAGAAACATGGGGACCTTAACGAATGATATTTGTCAATTCAGAGTTATTAGTTCAATCGAAATAAAGAATTTGTTCGGTCGAATATGCAGACAGAATTCGTTCGAGCGAATGAAAAAATTTGTTCTCCCGAAGTGTGTATAAGGGAGAGTTCATTCTACCAAATTAATGGGTAAAAAATTTCGAGAAGTTAAGAAAAATTTGTTCGAACGAATTGGGACATTCGTTCAACTAAATCAAGAAATTCGTTTGACTGAACCTTAGACACCAAAATTTTAGAGAGCTCAAAATAATTCATTTGAACGAACTCAAGGCAGTAAATTTTTTAAAAAGGGTCGAATTATATGTTCAAACAAATCAAAAAATTTTTTTGACCGAATCTTTGTAAAATAACTAAAATACCCTTCTTTCAAAAACTTCTCAACTATAAACTCAGAGGCAAAATGGTAATTTCACCCCTTTATTATATAAACCCAAAATCTATTTTATTTCTCACATTTTTTCTATTTTTGTTTCATTCTTCATCATTTCTTTGTTTCTCCCATTGCTCAGACAAGTTTAATCAATCCTCTCCCGTTTTTTTTAAATTTCTTTAAATTCTTAGTAAATATAGCCTCATTACATCCTTATAAACTCACTACGATAATCAATTTTGCATGAGTTAGAGTAAGAGCAAATGGAGTGAAAACTAGGATTTTTAAGCAAAAATTGGGACTTTCTAGTTTTGATTGATAATTGGGCAAAGATTTGTTTTTACAAGCTAGAAACGACTTTTTAATAAGTTCTCCAATTAATTTTTAATTTGATTTCGCATTTTAATGAAAATTAGAATTTAAGATTTATTACAATAAGGAAATCTTAGAGTTCAGGCTTAAGTTAGGCTAAATTGGATATGCATACGATGAGTTAACTTAAAAATGAAAGTAAAGGGTAGAATGATTGAAAATGAGGCTTGGATGAGAATTGGAAAAAAATTACTATTCGTTGTCACTGTTCATTATTACTATTTATCCACGTTTATTTTGTATCGAATTTGAGTTTGAATTATAAGATTTATGAAGTTATTGTCAGTGTGTGGCTTAGTGTTGAGAAAACAAGCGACGAGGTTACGAGATGCTAAGAGTAAAGAAAGTATGCATCGTCTCCATCACAGTGAGTGGACCTTTATACTTTTATTATTTTGAATCAAATCTTCCATTTTTAAATACTATATAATGTTAGAATATTTTTATAAATAAATAATTTAAAATTGCATAAAAGACATTAAATTTATTATTGTGACGGAGGTCAGGAGGATTTTCTTGTTTGTGGTTTGTTTGTAAATATCAATTTGAATACATGTTTTATGATATATTTCTTTTCATGATATCTTAATGATTTTTATGATATATAATTTATGATTTGTATATGTGTATGGCTGGAGGCCAACGTTAATATTTTGACATTGATGTTTCTTATGAACAGCATATTTTGCATGACTATGATGTTGAATTATTGTTTTGACTCATGGATAAAATTATGATGATTTTATGGCCAGAGAGTCAAGTTGTTATTAATTTGATTTATTTGATACATGATAAGAGTTGAGAAGGCCTTGATCATGAGAGTCAAAACTATAGCTACAGAGTTAAGTAATCTAGGGATGGACCTATGACAGGCCGCCTAGGTAGTGTGTGCATCAGCAAGAAAGTATAAGAGAGGTGATACTTCATTTGTGATAAAGTGGCTTGCTAGATGAGAATGTAAAGGTCAGTCATGTGAGAATTCACAGACTACTCTAGGTTCACGTCAGTGGTGGGTAAAATTTTTAAAAGAAATCATACATTATGAGTTTCATTATACAAACTACATTTTTATTGAACATATATAATATATTTTATAATATCGATTACCCTTTTCATCAAATATTTATTATTTTAAAATGCATAAAAATTCATTAATGGCTCGTGTTTGCTCTTGGTCAAAATAAATACCAGGAGGGTGACTTGTCCAATAATTTTATTAATTATTTTAAAGATTTTTCTTGATAACTTGATGTTAATCTTATTTTGCTTGTTTTAATAAATATTTTTTTTATTTTTATAACTTAAAAGGATTTTGAACGATTTATCTTGTTTGGTTTCTTTTCTATATGTATTGTGATAAATACTCATTATGTGTTATATATATTTATGGTTTGCTTACTGAGTATACTCCTTTATACTGACCCTCCGCTCTTTAATTTTAGGTGATCGAATACAGTAAAAATAGTAAGTAAGTGGTAGTGATCGAAAGCATCCTTAGTACTATTGGTACCTATTAGAATTGTGACTAGTATTTAGAGAAGTAATTCACTGAGAATGTCTTATAAAAGATTTTATGATACGAAAACTCATATATTTGAATTATTTGATATTTATGTTTGTAAACTGTTTTATATAGTACTATTTTAAAATCATTTTATTAACTTGTATAATTAAAACTATTTTACACTTGTTTGCGTTTATCTTATAATTTTTAAAATCTCGAAGATACATGTGTGACTTATATTCATGATATCAATGAAAAACTATTTTAAAGTATATATTTATGATTTACAGATAACAGATATTTGAATAGCCTTACAAACTTAAGAAACATTTTCAGAGTTAGAGTGTATCTAGAAGGTCTGTGGCGGTTGTCACGTGTGAACCCCACGAATGAGAATGTGAGATAGTGACACTTATTTATATGAATAAATTTATATAAAAATTTGTATTTTTAGTATTATTATACCAAAAAAATTATATGAGTATGTATAATAATTTTTACACTAATATTTGATATTTAGAGTTGTAACTTGAAAACTATTATACCATAATGCTAGAAGGTCTATCATAGTTTTGTTGAAATTAAAATATTTAATAAAAATACTCATTTTTATTTAATACTCAATATTTATCAATTATATTTCTCATATTTTTAAATGATTTTACTTTTAATAATTACTAATTTAAAAAAATTAATATTATTTTAATAATAATTATAGAAATAAAATTGATTATCCTATGGTTGATATGATTTTTTTGTTATTATCATATGGTTTTTTATACACTCTCTTAAACAATCACATCAATATTTATATAAATGAGTTTATATTCCTTAATTTTTTTACTAGTTGATTTTATCTGTTAAAGACATATTTTATTGAATAAGAAAGATATTTTTAAATTCTTTGTCTAAATTAAAGGATGAAAATTTTAATCAAATATTTTATTAAAATAAATAAATCATTCAAATTTATATAGAATTTAGAATTTCAGAATTTTAATAAAAAAATTTATCTCAATATTATTTTTAATTTTAATTTCAAATGCTAGTGCTTATGCAATTGACATATCACGGCATTGTGTGTGCCGAGCACATGCCAGCGCGAGGAGTGTAAGAGACAGCGCGAGGGACACCGGAAGCGCGTTCGAAGGAGCCATTTGAGGTGACAAAATTGGACTTTTATACACATTCCAGTGCTCTTTCTAAAGAGTTTGAAAAGTTCTCTCATAATGTCTACCAACTTTATTTCACCTCGTTTACTAAACCAACGTGACGTTTGATACCACCCCAACAATAACAAATTTAGACGACGAAAGACTATTAAATTCTATTGGAAGATTTAAACTTAAATTAGGAGCTGTGTCTATTCTAATAATAAGAAATTTAGGTGATTATGGGTAGAATTTATTATAATAATATGAAGTTTAAATAGTTTTTTTTTTTCAATAATAAAAGGTATAAATATGTACTATTAAAATTGTGTTGTAAAGATCTACACATCAATTAGGGGCGAGAGTTAATTCAATAATAAAAAAAATTATCTGCACATTATTTACTAAAATTAAAAAAAAAAAAAATAATGCTCACAAAAAATGGGAGAGTCCTACACTTTGCAACCATTATCAACCACTCTTAGTCAACAAATAAATGGGAACCATCTTTACTTCTTTTACTTGCATTTCTGTTGAAACACCACGAGCTGAAATGGTATGATTAATATATATTATCAGTTAACATATAGAGGTTACAAAATATTATAATTGTTTGCGCCGAAAAAGGGAATTCTTTCTGTGTGGGAGCCCTTGAATTTTAATGCTAGAGAATGTTTCGAATTATCTAATAGAATAAATAATCAAATTTATCCTTCTCTTATTTCAAATATTTAAATTAATAATTTTTCAACATCATTTGATAGTTTTGCCATTCTAGCATCTTGACAAGTAGAATCCAAAGTCTTAAGGAAACTAAGCTTTTCAACTTCTAGCACCTTAAAAAGGTTGAATTACTTTAAAATTTTTTTTGAATAATATTAAGTATACAAACTTAATTATATAAAGTTATATTACTACTGTATAAATTACATTTTTACGATGATAAAAAAATTTGCGAAAGTAAAAGGAGATAAATTGTGCGTAATTGGGCTGAGAAATTCATGAATAATAGTATAGACTGATGGTTAGACATAAATAATAGTATAGACCGGTGGTTAAGTACGATATGATGATTATTTAGCATTTGTTTCGTATTCGAATTTCAGAATTATATTTTTTATAAGAGTATAGGGTAATTGAAATTTTATTCTGTGCTTGATAGTACTAACGTGTAATTTTTATACGTGCGTTCTCATGATATAAGACGAGTGCCGTGTAATTTGCGGACACGTATCTTAGGAATGGGTGTCTGGTCCTGTTTATCGATATAGAACGGATGCCGTGTGATTTGCGAATACGTATCTTAAGAATGAGTGTTTAATTTTATATATAACTAGATACTGTAATAACAATTGACTACGAAAGTTTTTTCGTCAAAAAAAAAAGAAAAAAAGAATAATAATATAGAGTGAGATATGATTATGAAGGCTAATACTAAGCAAAAGATGAGATCTGTTGTGGACAAAATTATTAGACCTCAAGAATACATTAGACTGGTCTATGACTTTCAAAATATGTAAAGATAAAAGTCTTCGATAAATAATCAATAAAATCTCCCTTTTCTTATTAACAATAATCAATTACGGTGGTGGATGGATGTTGAGAATGATAAACCTAATTTCATTTCATTTTGATGCGTTTTTCAATGAATATCTAGAACTTAGAAGTGATTTTATGTGATTATTTTAACAAAAAATTACTAAATATATATCTTAAAATAATCTTTTTCAATTTAGTTTAGTATAATTGCAATTTCAATTTTCAGTTGCCTCCTGTCTTCCTTCTCTCTCTGTGCCAAAACTCTATCCTCACACCAAATTTTCCGTCTCCTTCTCTTTCCGAATTATCCGGAGAAGCCATGGAAAGGCTTCTGTATTCATCTTGTCCGACTCATTTTGACAAAACCCATCTCAAGTTTTCGCCTTTCCTTCCTCGAATCCATCGAATCGAGTCGCCGAAAATCGGTTTTTCCCGTTCCTCACGGCCCGAGTTGAAGCGTGTCGGCTCAGTTTCTTGCACGTACGAAAACCCAATTCGGTTTTCTCATTCATCTTCGTCTAATTTGAACAATTCCTATTTGGAGGCAACTGATCGAGTTGACTCGCCGAATGCGTCGATGCCCAGTTCTCCTTTTCTCAAGCAGATCGCCACAGGAGTTGTTGACCAGGAAAAGGTGGTGGTTTTCATGCCAACTGTTTTTTTTTTTAATTTGATTTTTGTTTGTGGGATTTCTTTTTGTTGAGGAAATGATGATAGTTTACATCGGTTTTGGTAAATTGAATGCGATTTTTATGTTGATTGGTTTTACGTTTATTGAATTATTTGGCTTTGTCCTGAACTGTGTTTTAAGACAATTCGTTTGGCTCGTTTTGGGCTGTTTGGTTGGTAGGAAAAAAGGGGGAAAAGGAAAAGAAAGTTGAATGCAGAGACTTCGAATTTTTCTTTTTAGCAAGTCGTTGGAGCAAAAAATATAAATTAAATGTAAAGTTGTAGAATTGTGCAGTCACTCGTCTCTGTATTTCAGCAAATGAAGCTTAAATATGGTAGAAAATTTAAATCCTTTCTGGATTAACAGCCATTGTATAGCTTAGAAGATTTGCAAATATGAACCATTTTTTATCCGTATGGACCTTTTAGTCGGTTAATCGAAAAAAAAAGGGCTTAAACTTTGTAATTCTTTCTGGCATTGGATTGGAATCCCGATGCACACAGCCGTATTTGTTTCTAGAAAATATTAACAGCGAGGAAACTGCTTAGAAATGGTTTCTTCTATGATTTAGGGATTATGTAATTTTTTTTTTAAATATATGCGAATTACAGCACCTACATTATTTGCATCTTCTTTTATAATTTTCTACTTATAACTATTGCACCAATACTATGTGATAGTCCTACCAACTTATTGTATTTCATATGCCTTTTGTGGAAGCATGAATATTATATCCCCCAACTTCAATTATTGTTCTAATCAGCTAGTTGGAGTCTAGTGTAATAAGAATGTCAATTTGCATGGTATTTATTGAGCTATTATCTGAACATCTTTGATTTATTTCTTACACATTGATGGTTGAATTGAAATCTATCAGTTTTCATTGGATCCAGTAGTTGAAATATCGATGCCTTAAAATTGTTCAATGAATCCTCTTCACTCAGACAAAGTTTCCAAAACTTACTGTATTGCATGCTTCTTTCAGGCAATTGCTGCTGCCACATTTCTAGGCCTCTCTGCTGTCATTGTTTTCTTGATCCAGCCAATTTTTGCTCCAGCTGCTTTTGCCACTTTTCAAACTGCTAAGAGTGGGGGTTCTGCAGCTGCTGCGGTTGGGAGCAGGTTCCTCCGGACTGAATTACTCAGTAGTGCTTGGACTGGTTTCTTTGCTGGTTGCTTACACACCCTTTCAGGTCCTGATCACCTTGCTGCTTTGGCCCCACTCTCAATTGGGCGTACTCGAATGGAAAGTGCTGCAGTTGGAGCTCTTTGGGGCTGCGGCCATGATGCTGGTCAGGTTATATTTGGGCTACTATTTCTGCTTCTAAAGGATAGGCTCCACATTGAGGTCATCCGAACTTGGGGCACCAGAGTGGTTGGATTAACTCTGCTTGTTATTGGTGCTATGGGTATTAAGGAAGCTACGGAAGTCCCTACTCCTTGTGTCGCCCTAGAAAATGGTGAATGTGATATTAATGTCTATGAGGCACTTGAAAATCCTGCAGTTGGAAGAAAGAAGGTTAGTTTCGCTACATTTGCCACTGGAATTGTTCACGGGCTACAGCCGGATGCACTGATGATGGTCTTGCCTGCACTAGCTCTGCCTTCTCGCTGGGCAGGTGCTGCATTTCTCATGATGTTCTTAATTGGAACTGTAGTTGCAATGGGAAGCTATACAGTATTTATAGGTTCATGTAGTCAGGCTTTAAAGGATAGAGTACCCAGAATTACTGAGAAACTCACTTGGGCATCTTCTCTCGTGGCCATTGCACTCGGATTTGCTATTCTAATTAGCCAATTTTTTGGATATAGCTTGTACTGATTGATCCATCTGACTTGCATATCAAGATTCGCATTTTGCAAGCTTCTCTTTAGCATTAGAAAGAGCTTAGAAAGGATTATTCACATTTATTTACATCGAGTGTTGATTTCTGCAGCATCATGTTTGAGTAAGAATCAACTTCAGGTATCTTATTTTGCTTTTGAAGGTTGTAAATTGTAAGGAAAATGTTATGCTCTTTGAGAAGTCTATGTAACTCTTTGACGATAGAATTTCGTTTTCTATAATTGCGAAGCAAGCTTTTGATTGCTCACGTATTCATTTGGTATTATGGTATGATGGCTTGTAAGGCATTATTGTAGAATGAAAGCTTTAAATATAAAATATAAATGTGAAATTGTGTGAAACAATATTATTAATTTGTTTTTAACTTTACTTTGAGAGTATAATAGAATTATTACGGTATTAAACAAATATATTTGACAAAAGTATAAATAGTATTTAATAAAATTTACTTATTTTTTAATTAAAATTTAATATTTTAACTTCTATCTTATAGATATAAAGCAAATGTGGTAACAACACTAAAATATTAAATATGCTTAATTGCATTGTGAGATAACATATACCAAATAAGTAATTATAGAGAAAAACCAGCCAGAGACTACCCATAAAGGGGGAAAATAGCAAATTGATGAAAATCCAGAAAAGAACATTATCAATCATTGTTGAGTCGTCATTATGCAAAATGCCCGAAGTTACATGAAACAAGAAGAAAACCCCTCGTTCTTTTCAGCAAAAAAGAGAAGAAAACCCCCAGTTACCAAAGTATGCACAAAGCCTTTTGATAAGAGAAACAAATTAATTGTATATAATTCAGTGATTCCATCTGCCATTCGAAACATATGGGCTTCAACACCAAATAGTAGGCATTCGAGGATAGCCACTTGGAGATTGTTACCAGGTTGAAAATGTAGATGGATACTAAGGCTTTTGCTTTTTCTCAATGTCGTGAAGCACAAATATATCTGCTGCTGTCTTCATCTGAAAACATTAAATAGATTTCGAACCAGTCAAGATGACAAAATAGGTCAACTGTGTTGAACAAGATCGGCCAATTCTCTCTAAATCACTTAACAAACCACTTTAAACAGATGGTTTGCTTATAGGCAAAGAAGTTTACTCTGTGCAAGAATCTGATTCTATTTCTTTATTTTAGCAGGCCAGCCATACTTAAATTAAAATATAAAACAGTCATCCCATATCATAGTTCACAAATACTAATCCATACAACTATATTATACATACAGAAGTTCGGATTCATATTGCCCTATTGCACAGAGCATTAGTTCATGCACTTACTGCCTGTCACCACTAGAATTTGGCTCGCCGATCAGATAAACACAATCCCTAACTACATACCCAGTGAATTCACTCACCTCACCACATTTTTTCTACAGCTTTGATCAATCACCAATACCAGGAAAATATAAATAAATTAAACCAAGCAAAGGTGAAAAAATGGCATCTTGAGCATATACATTGATCAACTTTAGTGATTCGCAATGCCGTAGTTTCAATTTTACCATACAGAAGGAAGCATCAGTCATTTGCCGAAACAGATATTTGTTATGGTAAAAAACCTTTTGGATACATACATTGGATTCCATCAGAGTTGAGTACAAGTGGTTTACCTGTATAACATTGACCAATTGCTAGATTGCCCATCCAAATAAACTCACAAGAAGTAAAAAGGAAATAAGTGAACCGTGTTTCACAGAACTCACAACAACCTGAAAGAAGAAATAGTTCAGATGCATAAACACGAGAAAAAACTCAACAAATTAAGACTAATAATGAAATAAGGATTTACCTCGACCAGATTTTCATTCTGACTCTTCGCAATAAGAAATAAGATCAAGTAAAGAACCCACAGGGTCAGAATAGCTGGATCAAGTAACAAGTACCAATAGCATTTAAAAATTATCAGTAAGGAAAATGACACCCAAGCTCCAAATTACCTCACATGCCGCACAACAGTAACCCATAAACATTCAGTTCCCGTAGTAGGCCTTGAAAAGCCAATTTGTGCTGTCTTTTACATCTTTATGACTAGTTTTGCTTGACAAGAAGGTACTGCAACAAAGATCCAGAAAGGTAGGTACATTTCCAAACAAAAGAAACAATTATTCAGCAAAAAACATCTAAATTTATCCAGAAAGTTCAAGTTACCTGTACATCTGCAGCCAATGGCTACAGATATCTACTGCAAGTAGTGATACCAAAACCAAGCCAGGGCTGCAGAAAAATCCTATCAAATTGCTCTGTTATGCCAGTATTTTAAAAACTTATATTAAAAGTCTAAATAGTACAAACTCTTACCTATACACTCGGGAGAGTATTACCAGTAGACAAGCTGTGCTAATCCTGAGATTTAAAACATTATTAATAAAGGTAGGTACAAAGACACAACCACATAATTCAAACTTTAACAAGTTTCTATAAAGCTTAACAAGAAGAAAGAATGCATCTGAAATACCTATCTGTTAACATGTCCAATACAGCACCAAAAGTTGAAACTGAAACAATAAGAAGATAAATAAATGTCAATTATTGGTTATTGCCAGTTACCAAATCCTGCTCTTCAAAAAATGAAACCGCTCATTGTATAATAAATCTCTACAAGCAATATACAACCTGATTGTCAAATGGAATACAGAAGACTGGGAAAACAATTTCAGGAACATGTTAACTTTCTATACAGAAAAAGGCTTCAATCTAGTAATATGGCTCAAATCCATTTAAGGCATGCCGCTAGCAATTAGCATTGTACTGAGTTTTTGAGGTGAAAAATGGTATAACTTCTGAAACATACAATGATAAAATTCAAATAAAAGTCACAAAATCAAAACAACAAAAACAAAATGATTATCATTCAACGTTGCAAAACATGAGACAATAGCCTGCTTCCCGCAATTTAAACATAGGTATGGCCATTAATGAATTAAGAAATGAAAAAGAATCATCTAGGAAACAAGAATTTTTGAACAAAGGCTATAATTTTAGATCATACGTATTGGGAATTAGGCTGAAAACTATCAGGCGCAAGGTGACAATTTAATTTGTTTGAAACAAAATTGATACAACTCCAAATTCATACAAACTGCATAAACTCAAAACACGTACATTTAGCAGCTCAAGTAGCTTCAATGCTTGAAACGAAAAGCTGAAATTAAAACATGAAAATAGAGTACTACATGCCTTGATTGAATTTCCCAGCACACCAGCCATCTACATCATCACATCCAAAGCTGAAACCAAATAGTAAACACATTACACGCTAACGCCACGACAACAAAAGCTACAACGAACCCAAATGAATTCCTAAAATAGAATTCTCACCAGATGAAGAACTGAGAAAAGCCTTTTGTCAGAGAAACATATAGCAAAGGTAAAGCAATTCAAGGGAACTCTTGCATAGCCTAACATTCACATAAAACCAATAAAATCAGCAATCATATTACACCGATTAAACGAAAAGGTCCCACTTATCAAAATGACTTCTTTTTAAGTAATCAATGAAGTAAAAAAAATAAAAACCCGCCAATTATATTTGGAATGTAAAAGTATACAGATGACTTTCCGACTCTTGGGTTTGTTTTCTTCGAAGTCTTCCCCATTAAAGCCACTGATAAACTTTCACAATTCCTGCATTATACATATTTATAACAGCTAACTAACTGAAACATGAGTTCTAAAATTGTCTTGTCTTAGTTAAAAAGATTTCGCGCCATGTCAGACGGGACCCAGAAAACCGGTAGAGCCAAAACCTGATATGGCGGGATCAGTTAGAGAAATGAAACCCAAATCAAGAAATAAACCCGGTATTGATAAAAAACAGAAGAACCTTGCAAGAGCAATCCTTTTCCTTCTTTAAACTTCACACGATTCTGCTTTCCCTTCTCGGAATTTTTAGTTTAATCCAACTTGTTAATCATGTTTTAATTATATCATTAAACAAAACTAAAGTAAATCACTTGGCCGTAACGAGATGCTCTGAGATTTTGTGAATATCCTGTTTTAGAATGATCTGAAATGGCATGGCTATCTGTAGGATAGTGATAATCTATAAAGCATGTGATTAAAATAAATATTATAAAATATATTTTTTCAGAGCAAATAGGTAAGCAAATTTTATGATTATTTTTATAATAATTATAAAGGAAGTAATTCTATTTTTTTAAAAAAACATATCGAAATTATACGATTACTATGATATATAGAATTTGCATTATAAACTCTCGTATAGACTTTTCGGATAGCATGTGATTATATATAGTATAATAATTTAATAATTTTTATTTTTTTATAATAATTATTAAAAAAGTAATAATTTTTTTAAAATATAAAAAATTATATTTGTGTCTCCTTCTCGATGGCCTAATTGAAATGGGAGCCCAAGTCCAAGCCCATCGCCAAAGGAGCGGAGGTCAACTAGGCAAAGGGTGGCAGAAAAACCAATCCACGAATTAGAGCACACATGATCGAATTCGCATTTGCGTTCAGGTAAAAAGACAGTTACAATATTCATATAAATATTTAATTTTTATATGGTACAAATACAGCAAATATATTTTAAATTCAGATATAAATATTCGTAAAAAATTTAAATTTGTAAAATATATTTAAATTTTTAAAAAATATATATTAACTCAAAATAAAATAACAATAAATGTGCAAATATACCACTTTAATATAGAATAATAAAAATAAATGTGGAAATAATTATAATTAAATATTTTATGTAACATATTAAAACGAAAAAAATTGTAAAACTAAATAGTTTACATTGCAAAAGGATAATAAATATGTAAATTTTTATGCTATACAATCATCAAATTTTATTTAAATATAAATAAAAAAAATAATGATTATAAAAAAAAATAAACCAAAATAATAACAATTTAATAAATAATATGTATTATATTTATAATAAATTTATACACTTATAATTACATCACAAATTATTAACTATCATAAGAAAAAAGTTATTTTGAATATTTAAATTTAGACTTTAATTATTTTGTTATTCTTTTATTTAAAATTTTATAATATTAAATAAAATTGACCTAATTATTTATAAATAATATTAAAACTTATAAATAATTGTTTTAAAATTTATATGTAAAGTGAAAAATATTTTATTAATATTTTAATAATATAAATCTAGATCTAAACTTTTTACAAATTATTTTTAAATTGTATTCACTCTATATTATATGCGGATCTTTCTTAAATCTTACTATATTTGCAATTTAATTAAACGCAATATAAATATTTATAGATTTGAAGTATTCAAAATTTCTTTTAGTACTAGCCGAATTAAATATTTTTATCACCCGTAAATCAAATCCAATAAAGTTTGGGATAAGCTTATCTGTACCTCCGTAATACCAAATACGGATAAACCTAAATCTGAAATCAAACACTATGTATTATGATATTTGTGGATACTAAAACTTCTTCATATTCATATGAAACTTAAAACCCAGGGATTTCTTGGGTCCAAAAGCCCAATCAACATTCAAACTTCTAAATCATCGCCACCCTCCTCGTGATCATCATCCATATTTAAAGGGAATTTATCACTTATCTTCTTTAAAATTTGATTTTTTATTATTTAAATAATTTTGTTTACATATTATTATTTATCTCTCTTAAATTTTACATTTCTTCAAATTGCTAAAATCGAGGATAAAAAATTAATAAAAAAATAAAAATTCAAATCAAATGTTGACTTTTATATTAGTACTTAGAATCTACTTAATTTATGTTATAATAAATAATTTATATTTGATTAGTTAACGTGAAAATATTCAATAATATGATAGATTATAAAGAAATATGTGAAATTATTTAAATATAACTGAATTGTTTGTATATGCATCTAACTTGATCTTATATAATTGCTGTAAATAAATTGAATTGGTTGATGAATATTTTATTGTTTGAACTATAATTCTATTATACCAAGAGTTGGTAAAATGTATTTGTATATTATGAAATAATTGTACACACTTCTGAAAAAAAGCACTTGGAATGTGATTGAACACTTCTGAGGGTAAATCACAAAATTCTGTAATTTTTATTTTTTATTTATAAATTCTAACTTTAAATCAATAATTCAGACATTTCTCACTTTATATTCACACAATATTTCAATAAATTATTATCATACTTTTTCTTTAACATTAATAAAAAATATTAAAAATCTATAAAATTGTCAACAACTTCATTCAACCCACATATAATCATCCACAATAATTTATTTTTAGACATGATTTATATACAACAGTGAATATCTTAATTTAATTGTTGAAATTTCGCTCGACGGTGGTATCTACGGAGGCAATAGTTGGCGTTCATCAAAAGATAAAGTTAAAAGTTATTTTAGAGAATATATAATTTTTGGGATTTTTAACGTTTATAGATATTTTAGTCAGTAAAAATTTAATATAAGGATAATTTCGTCTTATAAATAGTGATATAAGTTATTATTGGTTAAAATTTTAAATAATAGATATTTTAAAATTGAAATTTTAAACCATGATTATTTTTTATTTTTTTTTGAGTATTTTAATGCACTTATTAAGGTTTTTATATTTATTATTTCCAATAATTTTTTTGTATTTATTATAATAATTAACTATAAATTTTAAGATATTAAAAAATATAATTTATTAAATATAAAAATTTTAATAAGTACACTAAACTCACTTGTTAACAATATTCATATTATATTTTTAATAAAGAACCCTCTACCATTATCTAATCAACTAAAGAATTATCATCATAACTAATAAAAAATCTAAATAAAATAAAATTAAAAAAATAAAAGTCAATTGATATATTTTCAAATTTTAATTTTCATAAATAATCAACAAATTTCTTGAAATTTAAAGTTTGAGCATTTGGTGAATTGTGGTGGTCCAAAGCTTTTAGTTATTTTGCCTAAAAAGAACACAAGACGAAAAGGACTAAAAAGAAAATAGTGGTAAATTAATGAGTCAATTGGCTGGCAAATACATGAATGACTGAAAAATAATTTCCTTAAGCCAATTAATGAAGGTCTGTTTGTTTTCCGCTCCAATTTGTTCGAGAGAATGAAGAAAATTAGTAAATAATCAGAGAAAAAAAAGGAAAATATTGAAAAATTCAGTCTCCTCATGAATTTTCTAGCAGCCTTCCTCTCTACTCCTTCCTAGTCTTGGGAAGAACAGAGCTTTTAATAATAATGGAAGACGTCTGAATTCTGACATTTTGTTTTTGAAAAAATTGACAATTTTGCTTTCAGATTTCATCGGTCTCTCTCACTCTCGTGTTCACTGTTAAAATTCTGCATCATCCAAAATTATTGGGAACAAAAAAAAAAAAGAAAAGAAAAAAGAAAAAAAAGAAATCATAATCAAATCGATTCAAATATGAAACAGATAAGGAAAAAAAAATGAAAGAAAAATAAGAACACACCATGCTGTCTACTGTTTAAATTTCTGATCATTAGATTCATTGTTTTTTTTTGTTTGTTTGAAGTAACAAAGAACCTACAAGAGCCTAAAAAGAAAAGAAAATCTAAAATCTAATAATAACAAGGATTGATGCCAACTGGGTTCTGTTCATTTTCTTGCAAAATTTTTCACTTTCCTAGAAAATTAAGGACTCTATAATCGCCTTCTTCGGTGTTAAACAAACGGGACAGGAATCAAGAAAAGCTTCACAAGTCTTGCATGAACAAAGGTGCCTGCAAGGAAGGAACAAAACGCACGAATCCCTAGCGTAGCAGCCTTTGCAAATCATCAAAATATTTCTTGTTCTCTGTTTTTCTTCTTCTGTTGCTGTTTCTGCTGCTTTATTTTCACCAAAACCAATACCTATTGTTTCTTCGACATCACAGCAAGATTCTGCATCTTCTACACCATTCTGGAAGTAAGAAGAAACGTTCTCTTTCAGTTGTTCTAATGTGTTGTTCAAGGAGAAAACCATTGCTTCATTTTCCTGTGCTATTCTCTGCCAGGCTTGACTTTCCATCTCCAACTTCTTTAACAGAATCTCTAACTCCATTGCTCTGTTTGTTGCTTTAGCAATCTCTTCATCTTTCTGCTTCAATAAAGTTGAAACTTTCGGCCCGAGTTTCTTTAAAACCATTTCAATTTGTTGCTTCCTATTCTGTTGCAGTAACAATCTCAATCTCTCATTCTGTTTCCAAAAATCAAAAATATAAATAAAAAATAAGAACTGCGAATAGAAAATAATTCAAAAACTATTTCTTAATTTATTCTTGAGTTCTAACCTGTGATCTGATATAGTGATCAATCTCTTGTCTTTGATTCCGAGCTTCAAGAGTTAGACTTTGAGAAAACGGCATTGATACACCAAAACTTTCGTTGTTGTTGTTGAAAGTAGAAACAAAACCAATACTATCAGTGTTGTCAAAACACAAACTTTGTTTTTGTTGATTTTGTAACTGCTGTCTCATGTCTTGTTCCTCTTGTTGTTGTTGCTGCTGCTGCTGCTTTTGTTGCACATTGAAACAAAACTGATTAAACCAACCACCACCATTCTCCATCATCAAATCTTGAGAACCATCACAAACTGGAATCCCCAAACCAAACCCTAACCCAATATTATTCTCTGAATACAACTGAGTTTGTATAGCCATTGATAGCCAATCCAAACAAAACCAAAAACCAAAACAAAACAAACCCTTTTGATCTTCTAATGTCTAAACCTCAACACACAAAAAAAACCAGACGAATCTTCTTCATCAACTCTAAAAGCCTTCAAAATCTTCTCTTTTCTCTTTTCTCTCCCCTGTTTTCCTCTGTTTTTTGTGATCTCTTGTCTTCAATGCTGTGCGATTAGGAACATATAAAAACATCAAAAGGTGGTGGGGAGACGTGTTTGTATTTATATGAGAGGTGGTGATGTTGAGGTATTATTAAAATAATATATAATAAAATAATTCTTTTTTTTCTTTCTTTCTTTCTTTCTCTCTCTCTTCCTTTTAATTATGGTGGTGTCTCTGTTTTTTCTCTCTCTGATTTATCGGCTAAGAGTATTAAAAGAGAAAGAGAAGATGTATGGGAAGCAGTAAGCAAAGCAACAACGTATACATGCAGATTTTGTGACTAAACTATCGGGTCAGAGATATAAGAGGCGTTGGGTATGTTTTTTGTTTTTTCTGTTTTTTATTTCTTTTTCCCTCTATAGAAATTCAATTCCAAGTAGTTATAAGGGGAAAAGCGGAAAATAAATAAGAATCAGTCGGTTCTTATTTCAGAAAATTAATAAAGTGGGAGAGAATCAAAGAGTTGTCAGTTTGGTCATACGGAAAGCCTGAAGAATAGGATTTTTATAGATTTGTTTATAATTTTCGAAATAAAAATTATTAATTATTAAAATGTTATGTTCTATCATATTCATGTTTTCGGAAAAATAAATGCTTAGAATATAAATTTTGCTAAGGTAAGATTTCTATGTTTGCTAATTTTTAATATTTAATATAATAATTAATAATAAATTTCTATGCATTAACAAAATATAACTTACTAAATACAAAAATCTTAACACTCGTTCTCATTAACAAAACCCTTAAAAATAGCTTAAATAGTGTAATAAATACAATCTCTATTTTTAGGCATTCCTAAGTTAGGGGGTTTAAGTAGTTAAATGCTTCACAAAATAGGATTAAGTTGGCAAGTTTGACCTAGAACTTGTTTAGTTTAGTTTGTTTATGATTTAAAATTAGTTTTTGAAAATTGACATATAATCAACCAAATTAAATCACACCTAAAATGGGTTTGAAATTGAATCCGATTTTTTTTTTTTTTTAATTTATATTTAAAAGAAAACACTCCAATGGAATATCATGTTCTATTTAGAATTCTTTGTAATTTTATTGGAAAATAAAATAAAATTTATTTAAGATTAGATATATAAAGCTATCTAATATAGTAACCTCAATTTATTAAGGGATAAAAATACAATACTTTATAGAATAATCTAAAATTTTATGGGATTTAATTTACGGTAAAATTAGTTTTTTTTCACTCTTTACTATGAAGCCGTTTCTTATTCGGGTATAACTAATTAAATTCTGACTTTTATGAGTAATAGAGTTCATTCTTGTGTAATAATTCATTCCCGCAAAAGGAATAAGAATCATAATTAATTAAAAATTAGTAAATTTAAAAGCTAAACTTCATGCATGTATTCAAAGCAAATATTGAAGCTATTTGTTGGAAGTATTTTTATAAAATATATATTTTTTTAAATAGATGTTGTCATAATTGGCCAGTTCTACAATAATTATTGCTTTTGTTTTGACACCATTAGTTAAATTAATCTTAATTAGTAATTCCAATTAAACAAATCAACCCCTTGTAAGTAATTACGTTAGTCCATGAAGAGCCATTAAGATATAGTCAATGGGCACTACAAATTAAATAAAATTATTTATTTTTATTTGACTAACTATTTAAGTACAATTCAAAGTCTTTATTTTTTTTTTATTATACCACCATCATGTGATCAATCATAGCTTTAATTAAATATAATTAATTGTTATTGCTTATAGCACAAAAAGATAATGTTGCTTATGTGTCACCTCTAATATATAATTTATCTGCATTAATTAATGGGCGAAATATAGACAATCGTATCTCTCATAAGGCAATTGAATAAAAAGGATATATTTGTAATTAAAATATTTTTAATTCCATCTTCATTTTTAAAATATTTGATAAAAAAACCTTATTCTATTTAATAATTGATGTTTACCATCCACCCCCCTACTTACACCCCACATTTAAATAACTTTATTGAAGAAAATAGTGAAAACTACAGCACTTAATTTTCATAATAACAATTTTATTACTATTATATATTTTATTTTTCCACATTTCTTATGTTTAAGATCTCTCTATCTTGTAAAAAAGACAAATTAAAATCTTTTTTCTTTAATCTCTTGTGTATATAATAAGAGATCGAACCAACTCTTTGAAAATATTCATAAAAATAACTTACATGCAGTAATGATATAAAACTTTTGCTCTAATTTATTTATTTCAAAATTTATATACGTAATAATATTTTACACCTTAAACATGCCCTAAAATTCTTTAGCCTAAATTGTGACGTATTGAATATTAATATTTGATGAAACCCAACTCTTAATTTCTCTTGACTTATCATTCCTTCTTCGGTCATCTAAAAGCTTGATTATGATTTCATCAATTATAGGGATAAAAAAATCAAACGCGTTTCTACCATTTTCTAATGCATCTCATACACATACCTACCAAAATGGAACAAGAAAAGGTCTTTCAATTTTTTCTTTCATCATAAGTAATCATGCTTAACACGTACAAATACTAACAAGTCCAACATTTCGACTACAAACCACCAAACATATATATGTCATTCTTCAATTCATTAGAACTTCGTACTATCTTTGTCTGAACTTAATTATCCATATACAATTAAAGCTATAATAATATTCTCTATCAATCATTTTCATTAAAGTTGGAGTTACATCTTGGTTATAAAAGGTTTGATAGAAAAAAGAAAAAGTCTAATGTGAATATGGTGTTTTCCATGCTCGAATAGAGGCATATATAATGATATTTGATATAATAATTCAAAATCTATTAACAATTAAAAAATAAAGGTAGCACTATGAAATATGTGTATTTCATCGTAATTTATAATTTTTTAGTTGTAATTTTAAAGTTATGGAGAAATTTTAAAAAATTTATAATAAAAATGTTCAAAAAAAAAAAAAAGAATATGGACAATACATGTATAGGTGCCGTAATATGACCATTAAGCCAAACAGGCAAAGAGTTCATTCAATTCAATGATTCTATATATAAACTAATTTTTTTTGAAACAACCCCACATGATTAATTATGTCAAATGAATAATCAAATCAGAGACAAGGGCAACAAAAAATTCTAAAACGTATTCATCTCCTTGTCTTATGTGTTGCAATTAATTTTTCTTTATCCCTTCTGAATCGCTGATTATATTTGTTCAAACTTTATTGGGTATGAGATATCAAACTTGTAAATCTTATCTAGAAGAGCATCAATATAATAAATAAGAAAAATATGTCGTTTGTGGTGTGGCTAGGGCTAGCTAGCCCATGCAATTTATGTAGAATAATGCTATAAACGAACATATATATCAAATCATTTCAAGAAAATCAAATCCATCCCCCACTTTGCCCGCTTGAAAACTGAAATCGAATTTTAATTTGGATCCTAAATCACGGAAATCTGTCCATGTCATCTCTGATATTATAGGGTCCACAATTGCAAAGAAAGTCCAAGAATAAAAGGAAAAGAATAAAAAACAATAATTATTACATTGCATCTTCATTTTCATTTCCCTAGGTCTTTTTCTTTCAATTCTTCCACAAAATTTAACCCTAATAAATAGATAATAGTGAAAAAAATAGAAAAGGGTCACCATCTTTTGTTGAAAATGAACATGGGTTTCTTTGTTTTGGTTATAAAAGGGAAGGGGGAAGGAAGAAGCATGGGCACGCAATAATGATAGCAAAAATCGATAAGCTAGCAATATCTAGCAGCACGTATGCTAGTGGAGGGGGCTGTGGCCACATGTGCTGCCCACCTACTATGACTCAATGAGCCATCTTCTCCGCTTCTGAAATACTGAAATTCAATGGTGCTAACCACGTGATTTCAAGAAGCATTTCTGAAAACATTATTTAAAAATAATACATACATACAAAGACCCCTTCTCGCTCGCTCTCTTTCTTCTTGACTAACATAACCGTAACAATTATTAAACAAAGATGTGAAAGTTGATGGTGGTGGTCATTGTAGCGTTGTTTGCACCGTGTGGAAAAATCCAAAGCCCATGCATACACATATTCTCGATTTGGTGCGAAAAAGCACTTCTCTCTCCCTCTTTCTTTGCAACTTCCTTACAATTTCCCTTTGTTTTTATGCTTTTGGGAAAGTCATATAAATGTATGTACATACCTGGGTATTACTTCCCCATTAATAACACATCCCCACAAAAACCCTAATAAAGTTTTGCAAGTTCCATGGACGGTGGGGTTAAAAAGAAAAAATATCATGGAGTTTTTCCAAGTTTTCCCTTTTCCCTTTTTCTTTTTTTTCCAATGCTAGCTAGCTATAATGATTTTTACCCTAATTTATCATTGATTGTTGCTGTGCATACAATGGAAATATTATCTCAAGGTTATTTCATTCACATTTATGGAGATAAATTTTGACAAATATACAGTACATGTAACATAATTTTATTCAAAGATTTCATAGAATTAATATTATAAGAGTCGTTATGCTTGAAAGGGTAGTGTAGAAAGATGAATTTACAGTCAAAACAGCCATGTATTGGTTTCCCACAATTAAGCAATTTCTGAATAACTCCAGATGAATTAATTAAGCAATTAGTATTAATCAATAATTAATTCAATCGTACACTGAATTGAAAAACAAAAAACTCGCCAAAGACGATGTTTTGTCTCTGTCGTTTTAATTGTAAAGATGGCTGTAGCTAAGCTAGTATATTTAATTATGATCTCAAATCAAATCACATTAGGTAGATGAACTTTTACAAATGTACAGTATGTGAAACGTAATTTTTTTTTTTTTTACAACGTTATATTCATTTATCACTGCAGCGGTCGGCCATACACGGATCAGACACTTATCTTTTTGAGCTATGTGTCTGTAAATCACACGGTACTTATTCTGAATCAATTAAAATTATGTACAGGGATCACACTATAGTAGTACTAAGTACAGAATAAAATTTCGACTGTACCAGACTCTTACACCTAAATATATTTTAAGAAATTCGAATTCAAGACTAACACAAATATCCTTCAAAAGTAAAATAATTCGACTACACTGAGTGAGCGCGTGAAACGTAATTTTACTCAATAAATTCATAAAATTAATCTATATGAATCGTCATTGTGAAAAAGGAGGTGTAAACAGATGAATTTACAGTCAAAATAAGCGTGTTAACTGGAAAAAATGTTCAAGGCGTGTGGTTAATTAATTAATTAACCCCACAATTATGCACTTTCTGAACTACCCCAGATGATTTAATTAAGCAATTAATGTCAATAACAATTACGTCAATCTCTGTTGTGCAATGAATTGAAAATTAAAAACTATCCAAATACTTTGCTTTTATCTCTATCGTTTTGATTAATAATAATAATTAATTGCAGACATGCAAAGGTGGCTATAGCTTAGCAAGTATTTAATTATGATTACAATTCAAATCACAGATATCTTCTTTGAAGTTTCCGTTAAACACTGTTTCAACCAAATTCTTTGAAAAAAAAGGAACTTTCATGCACGCAGCTGACCAAATTCAACGAATTCTAATTAACCATTAAGAGAAACGGAGTTTAATTATCAATTTGATGTTCTACGATTGTATCATTACAAGTCAGTTAGAGATTTCTACAACCCAAATTAAAAATTAAAAATTTTGAGAGACAATTTTAATATAGATATAATACATTACAGCCAACATAAATAATCAAGCATTAAAATTTATTATTTAATATAAAAATAATAATTATAGATCATTTAAATTTATTTGAAATTTGAATTTTAAATATTTAATAAAATCTCAAATATACAAGGTAGTCAATCTTTTGATATTTGAGGCAAAATTACTACAATAACTATTCTACCTAAAGTGTTTTGAAATCATGGATGCATGTGAAGACTTTGATACGAACAAGACAAGAGAAAACGGTGGAGTTGGGAAGTTTATTGTGCGATAACCAACGCAAACTAACGAATATTAATTAATAAAATCTTGTCGACGAACGTGGCAGAATGATCGGTCGAAATTCTATAAAAGGAAACTCAATTGAATTAATGACCCAACAATAAATAATAAATAGGAAAAGGACTCTTCATTTATTAAAATTACTTATATAAAGATTTATAAAAAAAATATAAATTAAATTAACGAATTTTTTTTAAAGATTCACAAATTAAACTATCAAGTAAAGATTTGTATGAATATTTTTAAAAATAGTAAAAATAAAATTTATATTGGATTAAATTATAAAAAGTTCACAAGTCTTTTGTTTATAACCCAAAAAAATATATATATATTTACGATAGCGAATAAATTTTTTTAATTGAATTTCACGTAATGTCTCGACCAATTAAGGACGTAGCCAATAACCTTGTTGGTGCCACCCGAAAACCAATCCATCGCCCGTATGGTCACGATAACACACTCGTGTTCGTGAATTCTCGATCGGATAGAAATTAGTTTCATCAGTACCTTTCTTCCGGGCAGGTTTAATGGATCAGAAAAAGTCGGGTCTTTTAATTGATGAGATCATCTTTCAGAAGTGCTTTTGGCTTTATGCTCACCAGAAGCAGAAATTGATTTGGTTTTATCTTTTGTTTTAATTATTTTTTTATTTTTTGTATATTATATATTATTTGTTTAATATTTTGTCCGTACATATTTTTCTGCGGCAGCCATGCGTTCATGCATATTGCTTATTAGTGTTTTATTTATTTATTTATTGTCAATCAAAGGAAAGATGAAGATTGATAATTGATTTGTCAAGTTGATCAATTGTATTATTGCATGGCTGCATTAAGCGTGGAAACATAGGGGAGAGGTGGAAGCATATGAATATTATGAAAGTTGAATTATTATTATTAGTAGTAGTTGAATATGAATATATTCATTAAAAGGGAATTGCGGGTATACATTAGCTTAAATTTATACAGTATAATTTTATTCATTTAAAAATAGTTACGTGAACGCTTATTTATTAATTTGAACAATAATATATTTCTCCAAATTTATATTCTGAAATTAGTATCCCAAATTATATAAAATTTATCAATTAAAAAATATATTTTTACAAATTTTAAAATCATTTATTATTCTATTTTATCATCCACTTAATAATATCATATTATTTAAGATCTAACATGATTTTATTTCATTAATTTAATCTGAAAAGAGTATTATCACTTTTAATTCGTATTCTAGTTATATTTCAAGTGATAAATGGCATTTATTAATTTTATAATAAAATAAATAATTAGTCATTTTCAAGATTATAAAATTTATCATTCAATTAATGAAAAACACACCATCACTCAGGATACAAGTTATAATAATTATTTGAGATTTCTATCATTACTCAATTTATAAATTTAAATAAAAATAGAGATAATTTACTATATTTAATTTTTAAAATAATTAAACTAAGTACTATTATAATAATTGTAATAGAAAAATAAATTAACTAATTATCTAAACTAATAAAACTTTTAACAATTGGAAAAAATTGACTATTTTTAATCATTATTATGCACGTATAATTAAAATATCTTTCTAATTCTTATGTAAATATAATTTAAATTTTAAACTACATCTATCTTAACTATATGAATGAAAAAATGACTGAAAAAATTAAAAATAATCGTACAAATTCAATAAATTAAATTTTAAAATTTGTGTTTAAATTTGAATTAATGGATTTTGATTTTAATTTTTAAATCTAATGCAAAATCGATTGAATGTCAATACAACTTTATGACATGGCAAATTGAATCACTTTATGCCAATTCAAGAACATTACATAAACAGGACATAACAATAATTAAAAATATCAATGGAAACAAAGGGATAAACCCTTTTGAAAAATGAAATCAAAGATTCTCTCATGACTCATATGGTAACGTCACAATAATATATAATTGTCCGTGGATTAGTCCTACTTTCCTTGTGAAATGGGTTTGGCAGCAAATTTTACGCCATGCATTGCGAGAGAATTCCAATAACTTCTAATTATAATATAAAATCAGAAACCGTCAAAAATTTTAGTGTTCTCTTTTAATTATTATTAGTTCTCGCGATTGATGACGATGATGATGATAACAAACTATTAAATAATTATAATAATTAAAATATTATATGTACACAATTTTTTTTATATTATCTATTATTCTACAAAATATTTAAAAATATATTTTTATTCATATATAATATCAAATATTACCCATCAAAATGAATTTTAATTCACCATATTTATTATTGCATTATTTCTCACAATTGATGAATTTCAATAAATAAATTTTTATTAATTAATGTTGTGAGCAATTGTTCCCATTCAATATGTCAGGTGATTTCACATTCTTCTACATATAAATTGCAAGCCCACACACGCAAGTCGTGTGAAGAAAAAGTGCTTTTGGGTTTTAAATTAAGGGGCAACGAACAACAGCGGGAAGAAGAAGAAGAAGACTAAAGATTTTCTTTGCTTTCGTTGATTTCAAATGCTATGAGTGGTTTCTCTGCTTCTTCCCGTGGAACTTTGATTATACATAAAAGCACTCTGGACCATACATTTTTCTTTCTTTTAATTTGAATATGGGCATTGAGATCACTACATCTATCCTACAAGCTTTTCTATGATTATGTTTTCTAATCTTTGACTTGGAACTTGAACAGGATAGGCATGCGTGTTGTTTTTGAGGAAGTCTACTTCTTTCTTTATGCCCTTTTGACACTTAAATATATATATGCTTGGACGATGAATATATATCCATTAATTAATGCACAGGAGATACGGTGTATTAAAGGTGTGGAGTTGGTTAGCTATTGAAATTAAGTAGTGAATTATTATAAAGATTGGATCATAATCAATTATTTCTTAATGAATCTAGAAGGTCAATTGGTCTAGGATAAGACCAAAGATTTTGAATATTGGTGTTAATTAACAAGTTAAGAATTTTTTCATTTGTATGTTTCACTTTGCTATAGTTTCTTTCGTGTTTTTTTTTTTTTTTTTAAAAGAAGGAAAAAAGAAAAAGCAAATTAATGTTATAGTATAATAGGTATATTTGAATCGAATTTTTCTAATGTTCAAAAAATATTTCAACATACGTGATTAAAATATATGTTTTATTAAATTTATTCTCTTAGTTTGTCCTAATACAACCAAATTTCTATTTTTATGTTCATTCTATTGGAGTATGGGATGTGTATGGATTAAGATTAAAACTTAGATGTATGAAATTTGAAAAAAAAAAAAAAAAGAAGGATTCTTCTTCTTCTATTTTTATTTTATTAATGAATAAGTTATTAACTTTATTTGTTATATTTACTTTTTGGATAATGCTAAAAAATAAATAAATAATGCACTCATGGATATACTCGATTCCTTTTAGAATTAGGTCAAATATTCATATCGATGTTAAAACAAATTTTTAATCAAAAAATTGTTCAAAACTGAAATCTAATTATTATTTTTTCGTTTTCATTTTATTAAAAACTAAACTAATTGTAATCAATTTTTATTTTGTCAAATCTAAAATCGAAATGAACCGGAATTAATTCATGAAAAAAAATTAAAGAAAATTTTCATTTGAAATTGGTGTAAGGGAAAATTGATCTTTAAACTTTTACTTTTACCATAAGAATCCAAATTAGTTAAGCTATTTCTTCAAATCTATAATAATTACTTACAATTAGAATCACCTAACCTCAATTTCTAATGTATAAGAATAGAGAAAATTTCAACCAAAGTAATTTTTGGGTTGTTTTGTTCATGAGAAATTTTCGACTGAGGTGGTGGGTGTTGAGCGCAATTGAAAAGATAGTAGCTCGCCTACACTTTTAGGAATTGAACTAGCCTTGCAATAAACATACATTGGGTCATGCCCACAACGCTTGATCCTTTTTAACATGTCAAAAGGGCCCAATAGGCCCACTCATTTTACACCAGAATTAAATTCTTAATTTCTCAAAATTGGGAGCAGAAAACTTACATTTCTCTTTCTTAGTTTTAATTTCTTTTTTCCCCCATCCTTTTACCATAAACCCAATTGGCAGCAAGAAATCCCAACTTATTGAAACTTCTTTTACACTCATCCAACAAGTTATTTCAGATTGAAGCCATGACTAGGAAGCTAATTTTTTTTTTCTCTTTTAATTTTAAAATTAAGATAAAGAGAGTGAGTTGCGTTTAAATATATTTTTAATTTTTTATCTATTTTTAAAATCCAATAAGAAAAGCATTAAAAAAAAGTGACAAAGAATTAATAAATATTGTTAAAGAAAAATGTTAAATATTAAAATTAACATAAATAAAAATAAATAATTTTTATTAAAAATTAACATTACTAAATACTTTAACTACATGGAATTCCAATAGTAAGAGTTGAAACTTAGTTTATTAGTACATAAGTTCAAGTAATAATAAGATAACAAAATTTAACGTTTACTAAGTATTAAATAATTTCACATTCTAAACCTGGAAAAAAAATTTAAAACTACAAAAGAAATTTACGATATCCCTACGCCAAGCTTGAATCATTTCAACTTTTAGTTAGATAAATTATTACATAACTCATTTTACGGTGAGTGATCCTATTCTAAATATATATTTTCCTATTATCGGCAGCTCATTTGTGTTTGTCTCCAATAAAGAATTCTATTTCAATGCAGTTTTTATACGAAGAATGAAGTGTTAAAATACAATAAAATTCTCTTTAACGTTCACAATCATTCAAGTATTCTAATGTACAATAATATCATATTAAGTTGATAACTGTAAGTTGTAACGTTATAATTAATTTGGTGATACTGCCTTGTTATTATTTTAAAAAATTGCAGCAAAATTGGATGGCCTTGCAGAGTCAACTGACATAAATATAAACCTCAATACACAAAAAAGCTGGTCAACTATATTAAAACGCAATTTAGAAAGATATTTAAGTCATTCTTTAACTATTTTTTCATATTAATTTCTATACATGTTACTTAAAAAATTACTATTTAAGGGACACCTAATGTATGTGTGTTTGTGTGTGTGTGAACTCCATCATTTTCATCATTTCTTATCTCGTAATCTTCTCATTTTCTTCTTAAATTTTTTTTCAAAGAATACTTTGTGCTCTTTCCTTATACTTTCCTTCCTGCTTCCATCTTTGTTAGCCATTTTTTTGTTTTTTGTTTTTGCCCCTTAAATCATTCATTTGCTAGTATCCATCACGTCTTCTTATGAGAATGGAGGGTAATCTAGCTCCGTTAAATTTATTATTGACGAAGGGGATAGTTGCCGAGAGAGTAACAGCTACCAACCTCCTATTCAGATGAACTTTGTCCTTCTACCGTGTGGAATTCTTCTACCTCTATCATTTCTAACCATTTTCAACTACTAACCATTGAATGATCTACAGTTAAAAGGTTAAATTAATTTACCCCTATCTCTCCATTAGTCCATGAATACAACAAGTATGATGTACATTAACACTAATATAACATTTATTTGATTTTTCATCAAATGAAATTCAATCACGTCGAGCAAAATAAAATAAATTAGATGAATAAAAGTTCATTAAAAAGGTAGACAAGAAAGAACACACCAAAGCATTAGGGTTGATTTGTCTTAAATATTTTTGATAAGTAATTTTTGCCATCTCTCTCTTTCAAATTTATTCAATTTTTGTAAGTAATTAGAGATAAGTGCATGTTTTTGACTATCATATTTGACTCAATTTTAATAACACGTTCACTAAAATATGTGATAAACACTCATTTTGTTTTTATGAAAAAATTAATGTTTATCAATTATTCACATAATATATGAATTAAAAATTATAATACATTAATTTTCAAGTCATCTCACATTACACGATTAAGCGATTGTCTAAGATATCCCAATGTACCTTACGTTAGCTTTAGTTTCAATTGTCGCATTTATATGTTATTTAGGGTTTAGGTTGCACAAACCCTAATCATTTTAATGATGAAGTACTTTACCAAGACAATATACACATATAATGAATAAATGAACATTTATAGCAGAGTGTTAACTCAAACTCAACGGAGCATACAACAATACAATGCACATGGGAGGCTTTGATTTCACATTACAATAATAGAAAAATAATTGAACCACTTTGAGCATATCATGATTCTCACCATCCACAAATATATTCAACGATCAAATCATTTCATTTCTCATTATTTCCATCTACGAAAAGGACTACCCTATAGTTGCAACTTTTGGGTCTTTTCTCTTTTGTCTCTTTTCTATTGATCCCCAACCAAAAGTTTGACCATTTGATACCGTTGATCATATTACAACAGGTCAATATCAAGTGTTAATTGTTGATTTTTGGTGATTATAGGTATAAGAAAGCAAATGGGCAATATTTTTGTTGCAAAATATTTTAATTAACGGGTTAAACCATATTCTATCCACCGATCCCAATTTAACACAACACAAACACGACACAACATGAATCTCATCTATCCCAATTTAGCGCAATACAAAAACCCTAAGGGACACAGCATATTATATATCATTTTGTTTTAATTTGCCTCAGACACCAAATCACTACACGGTCAAACATTGCCCCCCACCAAAAATTTGGTACATCACAAATCACTTACCATACAGTCACCAAAAAAAGAAAAATAAAAAAAGAGTTGTTTCTGATTTTTTTTTCACTTCTAATTTCTTAAACGTTTTTAATTAAACCCAAATATTCAAAACTACACCAAAATTTCATCAAAATACCATTTACGACCCAATTGAACAAACGACACGCTAAACAACTTAATACCTTGAATACTACCAAAATATTAAAAATAAATTTAAAAATAAATATATCGTTACACTGCTAGCACACAATGGATAACACGTGGTATTTGTACACGTGTCATCATCACATGATAGAACATGCTTGTGGGTTCTCATCACTGAAAGCCGTGGTGTAACGAACTTCGGTGGAACTCGCACGTGCTAGCTGGTGCATTTGTGGGTCGTCTGCTCTGCGCACGTACCCGGCTGGCGCCTTCTTATCGTACACCCCAGGTGCGTAAGGATGTGCTACGACGTCGTACGGGACGTAGGGCCAGAGCTCCGATTTCTTACCCGTCCGATGAGCGATACGTGCAACGACTTTTGACGGGTCAACGTATCCGACTACTGTCACTTTGTTGGCTTTTCGCTCGACTTCCACTTGTTTCACACCTTTCATCCCCTCTACGGCACGTTTGACCTTGCGCTCACACCCTTCGCAGTCTATCCGAACCTTGATCTCCACCGTCTGACCAAACAAGATTCTAAATGTCATTAAATTAGATTCTATGTGGCAATTAACTATTGGCTTATATGCACTCCGCAAATTCTCACGAGTCCAGACATGCACTGCGGGATCAGTAACATGTTTGCAAACTAGAAAGCTAAAATCGAACGTAACTCTGTGCATGATGTGAAATGACCAAAATACCCTTGATTTTCCAGGATGATGGCAGAAGCACTTCTCAAGAGGCGCTAATGAGTGAAAACAGTAATTAAAGATTTAAGATTTTGATTAAACTACAATTGATCCCACCAAATCTCCGTAATTGGGCTGATGAAGATCAAACTAACAGGATTTATCAAAATTACAATACCATGTTTGGCAGATCTCAAACAAGTTGATCTTTACTAACAAACAAGCACTTTTTAAACATATAAGTGCTTCTACAAAAAGCTTAAAACTGGAAGCAAAAAAGAATAATTGCTTCTACGTTACCTGCAATTGCTTGCGTTTCTTGTGCTTCGAACTTCCACTGGAGCAGTCAAAGAGTTCGGAAATATGATCCACAACGCCCATATTTTTTTTCCTTCTATCCAAAAGCAGCTATAGTCGGTTTCTATAAATTAAGATAAGAATGAGAACAACCCAAAAATAAAAAAACTGAAGCGCCTTTCTTTCGAAATTGACAGTGATTGTGTTTATTTGAACCCATTCAAGTACATTCGTAGATCGAGCATCTCTCTCATCTCTCTATCATCATGCTCCTTCTAGAGAAATCTGGGTCGTTGATTTTTTTATTGCGCCACGCGTCCGGGTTAGTCTTTCCATTATAATTAGGGACGGGCAGATTTTGATAAAATTTCAGACAAAACTAAATTAATTAAATATAATATGTTAAAATATCGTAAATTAATTTAATTTAAATAGTAAAGTATATTTTAATATAATTTAAATTTGTGATTTAAATTATATTATAAAATTAATAATATAATAATTAATTAATATTTATTTTATAATTTTTTATTAATACTTAAAAATGAGATTTATAAATAATTTTTTAATTTTTTTATTAATAATTTTTCTTTTTTTAATTATTATTACCTCCAAAAATAAAGACAATGTTGTAAAATTTAATATGATAAATAAATAATAAAAAACTTTTATAACATAATATTAAGGTGTTTAATTTACGATTTTGTAATTTAAAATTAATTTAATTTAAAATTTAAATCGGAAATAATAATTTATAAATATTAATTTATAAATCAATTAAAAAAAAATTTAATCGATTTAGGCCGTAATTTTAACAGTTGAAATTGGTTTGAACACGACGGAATAGAAAATGCCCAACCTAATAATAATATTAACGGAAAACCCAAACACCCATAGTGTGCATTGGCAACCGACTGAATGGGCTGTGTGGGGCCCAAAGTTAATTTGGCACGATATGGGAGGTCATTTCACGCGCTACGGATGAAAATAGGGGGATGTACCCGGGCATTTTATGTTGGGTCCCACGCATTGAGATCCGGAACTACCGTTGGATCAATGGTGGGCCCCATTTAAGATCTGTGATTGGATAAAAGGAGATAGAATTCTTAATCATGCGGCTAGGGAAATGGAAATTGTCGTGGTCCAAAAAGAGAAGATAGACATTGTCGTTTGTATCTTTAAATTGAGAAGTTTAGTGACTCTCGTCGAATTAGAGGCACGGATATTTGATCTCTCTCCATTTTTTTTTTTTTTTACATTTATTGTTATTTGTGTTAAATTTTAAGATAAATATTAATTGTTAAAATTTTTTTGAAAAGAGAACTTTAAATATCACATAAATTTTAACTTTTCTTATATATTGATAAAACTAATAAAATTTGTCTCGAAACAAAAAAAATAGATTAAGAATATGGCTGATTTTTTATTATATAAACTCTAATATTAAGTTAAACATGAGATCTGAAAGAAAAAAAAGAATAAAATTAAAACAAAAAAAGATAAAATAGATAAATATCAACATAAGATAAATGTATTGGTAACTGCTATTATTAATTCCTTTTACACTATATATAATTGGTGGCACGTCTTCTTAAATACTTAGTGTATAATTATTAAAAAATAAAAAATTAGTGTTTATTAAAAAAATTATAAGTTACATTAAATAATAAATTTCTATATAAGCATTGCTTATAAATTTAAATTGGTGTAATAATTATTTAAGCTCGAATTTATATACACTCACTAGCTTTAAAAGTGTTGTGATAATTTAACAATGACCTTAAAATTCACACGTAATTCCTTTTATTTTTATATTAAAATTTGTATAAAGTCAAAGTCTTTTTTTTTTTTTTTAATTAAGAATAATTTTAGTGAGGGCGTGATGACTCTATTAGTATTAAGATTCTCAAACCGTCCAAAAAATTTATCTATATGTGATGACCAACTTTGCATCCTAAATACTAAGAAGTGTGATTATTGTTTTAGCCGGGTTGAATTGAAATAATAATCTCAATTTTTATTTTAATAATAAATAATATTACTTATGTTAAAATTATTTATTAATTGCTATTTACTTATACAAAATTACGAACAGGTTTTAATTTTCTAATTTACCCCCTCTTGATTACCTAATTAAAATTTTAAATTAAAAATAATTTTAAAAATATTTATTAATTAAATGTTTAGTACTACTTTTTGTCGATTAGACAAAAATACATCCAAACAAAAACTACTTTTCTCTCGCATAAGTCTTATGGAATTAAGACTCTTGCTAATAACACTCCTCAATGCCTCACAACTTCTAAAATCGTATTTACTTCTAAAATTACATTTTATGAGGTATAAAATTGTATTTATGTTCTACTTAGAGATTAAAAACAAAGGAAAAAAACTTTTTTTTTATTGTTTTATTTTTGAGTTATTTATATATTTATTTATCTGACACAGAGAGAAAATTTGTAGATAAATTTTGTTACTTATTTATTTTTTAACTATAAATTACATATTATAGAGTTTATCTAATTAGTTTGAATTATAAATATACCCTTCAATTATTTTATTTGTATACTTTGATATAAAAAGTAAAAAGTGTTACAATTGAGTCCCTTCTTTTCTAAACTAGGTCGCTTTGCTGGTTTTATTAAGGCTCTTAAAGCGACTCATTCTTCCAGGTTTTTATCATACCTTTTCCTCGAATTTCATCGGGCCACCATTTAAGTTTATTAGGCCTACAGCCCATATTCATTTCCAATTGACAGACACCCACACCATAACAAGCATCCATAGCATATTCAGCAGCTTCATCTCATTTTGTGGGCGGGAAGACAGTACTTTTGGCGGGTAGAAAGACGAAACGAAGTACAACCACTATCGCGTGCACAGAAGGAGAGATTCGCAAACCAATAATGGAAGCAGCAGCTGATTATCAGGACTCTAGCATGGATCCGGTGGAGGATGAGTTCACCTTATGGAAGAAGAGCACGCCATTTCTGTACGATTTGATAATTTATCTTCCGTTCGAGTGGCCGTCGCTTATCGTCCACTGGGTCCCGTATTGCGCCTACCCAACATTCGCCGTTCACAAGCTTGTGCTTGGGACCCACACCTTCGACGATTGTCCCAACTTTATCATGATCGCCGATACTGTTCTGCCAACGAAAGAATCGGAATCTAACATCGATGGGAAAAATGAAAATCCTGTTATGCCCAACGTTTGTTGCGTTACGTGTGGGTTCTCATTTTGGGACGTGTTTTGTGTTTATAAATTGGTTGATAAAACTACAGACCGAATAATTTTTTTGTTCTCTGCTGTCTCGAAGAAGTGTCAACTGTCACATAACTAAACGTTGATGTCAATTTTGGAACTTTCTAGTTCATAAGATTTGTTGTATAAATTTTGGGTTAATTTTAGGCGATATTTTTTGTTGGGCATTTGTCCTTCAAGATATCAGTAGATGAACTTGTAGACGATTTCAGGTTTTGAAGATTATTAGCTGAAATTGACTGATATTATTTAATGAAAAATTTTATGGTTTTCTAAATGATTGATGAATGTTGTTAGCTGGAAGAGTTTCCGGGTTTTTGTTTTGGAGAGAATGTCGACTGTTGAAGACTTTGCTGTTGACGAATATGATGTTGCTGTTATCTTTTCATTGAAATTTCTAACTGAAGTTGTCGAAGGAATGTTTTTCATTTAAATAAATTGTTCCTGGTGTCAAGTTTTGGTGATATTTTTGCAACAAGTACTTAAGTTACGGTGAAAATGATTGACTGGGCAGGTGAAGATATCTCAGATGATACGTGTTGATGGGGAAGTCAACAGAGCACGGTGTATGCCACATAAACCGACCCTTGTTTGTACAAAGACCAGTAGTTGTGAGGTGTATGGATTGTCTTGGAGTCCCTTTAAGGAAGTTTATCTTGTAAGTGCTTCCCATGATCAGAAGATATGCTTGTGTGATGTGTGTGCCTTGGCTGCAGGCAAGGTGCTCGATGCAGTGCATGTCTATGTGGTAATTGATCTCTGGACTTCCTATTGTCTGTTAAAGCAATATCATTGTGATTTTGATCATGCTGTGTTGAAGCTTGATTTTGGGGCTGCTTTATTTTTTTTCCCCTCGGCTCATGAAAGTGTGGTTGAAGATGCGTCGTGGCATTTGAAGAACGAGAATTTAGTTGGGTCTGTGGACGATGATTGCCAATTAATGATCTGAGACTTGCACACAAATCAAACCCAACAGTACGTCAAAGCACATGACAAAGTGGCGAAGCAATCTTGAAGTTGCCGAAAAATTTTCTCCCTGTTCTTATATCTGTTTGACTGTGTATTATCTTTTATTTGTATTTTGTATTTTATGATCTTATTTCCAATAAAATCTTCATTTGGCAACAGCATCTTCGGACACACCTGTTGCTTTGTTTGATATGCGGAAACTGACTGTACCATTGCACGTTTTGAGTTGTCACACGTATGTCCCTTGCCTGTCTTATAGATTTAAATGGTAATTGTTGGAGTTGATAATAATTTGATTCAGCCAGTCACTTTCAGTGATGGCATATTTAATAGATTTAACTGAAATCTTTTGGAGAAATTAATTACAAATGAACAGAAAAAGTTAATGCTTGGGTCTATCTCCCTTTTGGGGGTGCCCAAACACGTAAATCTCAATTTCATCTTGTACTCTTGACCCTTTTTGTCCCTAATAACATCAACACTATTTCCTGTATTTATGACATACGAGCTTAAAACGTCTCAATGCCGGCAGTTTTGAATAAATTTGAAAGAAGCAAGGTATATGAAAGTGATTCCTCACTCTGCATTTGTATATTACAGAGAAAAGTGTTCCAAGTTGAATGGGATCCAAATCATGAAACTGTGCTCGCTTCTTCCGCTGATCACAGAAGACTGATGGTTCGGGATCTTAGCAGGTACTTCCTATTGATTTTGATGCTAGAAATGTCTTCAATAGCATTAATCTTTTTTCTCTTTGTAAACTTTCGCCATATAGACTATGAAGCAACTGATCATATGATACCACCAATTTAATACTGTGGAGAATGAAAAATATGACACAAGTGCACTGTTGCACCAGTAATGTAAGAGAACCTATTCTCATTCTTTACATATAGTAAAGCAAAACGCATCCATCCAAATTGTTGTGTCATGATATTTTTCCTTATTGAAGTGGTAAACAAGTTACGGGTGCCATGATCCATGTGTTTTCATTAATTATAATTATCAATTGCAAACTTTTGATATCTGGCATGTGTTTATTCCCGTGTTGACAGAATTGGGGATGAACAGCGAAGATTTGATGCAAGGATGGTCCTCCTGAGCTTCTTTTCTCTCGTGGAGGTCACAAGGCCAAGATATCCGATTTGTCATGGAACAAAAATGAGCCGTGGGTCATTTCAAGAGTAACCGCCGACAAAACTGTTCCGGTATGGCAGATGACTTAGAGTATTTACCGGGATGATGATGATTTGCAGGCTAGTGAGGACTTGTCACAACAGATATAACCGACCATGTGGATGAACAGTGTTTCCGTTTGAGAATTGAACTTTTTGGTAGTGGCCATCCTGTTCTAACATATTAATCTACTGTCTTCAAAATGTACAAAAAATATATTTTATTCCTTTTTTATTATTACCTCTTGATACCTATTTCTATGTGGGTGTTACATATATATACTTATATTTCCTGTTTGCCTTCTTGTTTTGGTGCCAATATTCTCTACAGAGAGGACAAAAACTAGAATATAAATTTAACGTAACATGAGAAAGCAAGGCAGCGTAAACTTTTAGAGATGGTGGAATCCACGACGTTTAAAAATTAAGTAAATATTTTGTGGGGCTGTTGACTTTGGTTCCCCAGAGGAATCTGACATAGAAAGGAAGTCAGAGGGGATAATACTACCAGTAAAAAGAATCATTGATACACCTTTATTCAAGGAATTACCAATGTCTGATGGAGGAATCAGGATCATACAAATTACTTTCCAAGGTGGGCAACTGGGCATAATTGAATCCTCAAAATCTAGCATAGTATCGTAAAGATATGATGTGATTGAGGCACAGACACATTTTAAACGTTCAAATATTGTATGCTTTCAACTAGCGTCATTGGTTTAATAATCTCGTTGTGATTGACTTATCAGCCCGCCGGGGTCTCAATTGCGATGGGGGATAAAATTTTTTAAGATCAATTCTATATCTTTCAAGCAAATTTGGAATAATACTTGAAACCGTAATTTACTGCCAAAACAAAGAACTGAATTGGGCAATTTAGATCTAGCCTACCAAGGGGGGTTTGCATTGCAGATGTTTTTACAATATTTTTTTAACTTGACTCCCAATCCCTAACCAAGGTTCCAACATTTAACATCAATCATTTTCCAGGAAAATGCACTATAGTTCTTCTCCCTCCCAAACAAAATCACACAAATATGAAAAAAGAGAAAATGAAAATCACACACCCATTCTATAAGCCAAAACAAACAAATGCTAAATAATACCTTTAGTGGAATATCTATAAATTTCGTTTTAATGCAACTTCCCAAAATAAGTTCAATGTCTCTCATTAAATTTTCCCATTGTTTTCCCTCTTAGCGGGGGAAGAATGCAGCCATAGAAAGGCAATTCAAAAACCTCCCCCATCTGTCCCAATTATCATGAGGGTCCTGTGGCTAACTTCATGGGCCAGTTGCATTTTGCTTCCTCTATTATGTGTAATTCTCGAAGGCAAGCTTAGATATCCTTGACAGATTCGAAACTCACGTCATCACGGCTTACACTATTGAAACATCAATGAAAGGCATCCCACCTCCCTTAAATTCTGTATAGCCACAACTAATATAGCTTAGAAAAATAGAAATGGAAGAAAAGGCCATTCAAATTTTAATGAACGGAAAAGGAGAGGAAGACAGTAAAAAATGAATCAACAATGCAATATATATTAACAAAAGCACAGTAAATGATTTATATAATACTCACGTAATTGTTGGGAGTAAAGAGGATAAGGCGTAATCAAGTTGAAGTCTCATACATAATATTAAACTAGAAAGCTGGTCTGAGCTCACAGATAGTACAAGCTCCAGACTCAGATAATTTTTTGCTTTATGAGACATTTCTAGACATTTCACAGATGGCACAAACAAATCAAACTGGAATTGTAACAAATCAACCAAAAGTTCAGCTCATAAACAAGTGATGGTAGCTTGAAGAACTCAACGGCTATGTAAAGGAAATAAAAAGGGGAAAAGAAATAAAGGACAAGCAACCTGAAGGAAGCTCATGCTGCAGCTTGAAAGAACTACTTGTTGCAAGACAATATGGACCCTTTTAAATAAGGATACTGCCATCTGATCAGCTTTTCAACCTGTCCCAGCTGCACGAGCCCTTCCTAAAACAATAAACAGAATAAAGATGAGAGATCAAACCCATAAAAACACTAACAAGCCAGCCTTTTTATTTCAATGTAATTATGGCATGAAAGTCTTTCTATCCATTTATGATTTTTTTTCTACTCTTTAACTTGGTCATGCTTACCAGTTAGTGCTACTACCTTTTTATGACATGAGAAATCACCAAAATATGAAAAGTTCTGAAAATATAAGAAATACTAGTAGTGTTTGTAAATGCATAAAAGGAACTGAAACAAATTAAGTTAAAAGCGTCACCTTTTGTAATGGAAAACAATCATAATTTTATTTGTTCTTTAGATGAATGAATTTCTTTACCCTTTTTTCTTTTTTTTTTTTTTTGAAGATGATCTGATTCTAAAGTAATTATCTACTCCTAACTGAAATTTCCACTCTTCTCAAATCAACGAAACTTAGCATCTGGAAGAGCAACAATCTGTAGGTTGCCGCATCGTGTATATATATAAGAGAAGTGCCCATTCCACAACACATATAGAAATTCTGTAAAATTTTCTAGTAAATAAGCAGGAATCCTTTACAATCATTTCAAGAATCATAGATACACTTTCACAACATTAAACTTCACACAAGACTCACAGAAACAAAAAGTTCTATCAAATTAGTAAAATTTCTATTAACAATAGTCAAAGCTGCAGGTATCCACGACCAAATTACCAACACAAATTATAATGAGACAAGCGACAATTAATAGATGATCATAAATACTTATAGGAAAATGTTAACAGAATCTTGTTATAGATCACTTAAGTAATTGAGCAAACTGAAAAGCAAAAGGGCAGTCTGAGCTTTACCTTTCCTTTTATTTGCAGAAGAAGAATTGACCTTGGTAGGTACATCCCCGATTCCACAACCATGAAGCTCCACAGCTCCTGAATTTTGATTGGCCGCACATTGCATGTTCTCAAAATCACAACCATTAAAGGCTTGCCCATTTAAAGCCGAGTCTTCTCCACTTTTACCCTCCACTCCTGGGTGAAGGCAATAAACTTGATCAGCACACTGCATGTTACACGGATTCATCACATATGCACCAGCTAAATGTGGATTAGGCAAATTCATGTTATTGACTGATTTTTGATAAGGAAAAGATCCAATCTCCCCTTCAATCCTTCCACGTATGTCTACAAGCAAACATTTAAGCCTTGCAAATTCAGCCTCCAATGCAGCCTGACCTTGCAACCTCTTCAATAACTGCTGATTCACAGCCCTTAATCTTACAACTTCATTCTCTAAAGATTCAGCACGTGCCTTCTTCTTCTCCCTATACTTTCTAACAGCTTCACGGTTACCCAAGGGGCGTTTCTTTGTTTTCCTTTCAGTAGATTCTGCAGTGTCATCAGTGGATGCCTTATCCTCAGACGGGGAAGTCACGATTTTGGTATGCACATGAAAACAAGTGTGTGTATGGGAGGAATCAGGTCCTGGTGGGTTGCAAGTGTGTGTATGAGTGCAGGCATGAGTATCCTTGAAAATATCATCAAAGAAACTGTCCATTGAGCAGCTTGGAAAATCACCCGTGTTTGCACTTGGAAACATTTCCTGGTGAGAGAAATCAACCTCCCCATCGTCCATTGAGAGTTTGAAATAAGTTTGTAATTTGAACTTAACTCAACGAAAATCCAAACCCCAACAGAGGTAAATTTGCTATTTTCAAACTGACCCAGACGGTAATTTGAGCTCAATTCTCCTGTAATTCGATCTTATAAGCACCCTGATGAGAAATTGTGAACATAGAAACGGAAATTAGCAACTAAACAAGGTTTTAAACAAGTAAAACAACGAATCAATCAAAACCCGAATGTCAAACACAAAAACAAAAGACGATGAATTTAATAAATTCACTCATTCAGTGACAACCCAGATGTAATTTCAGATTACAGTCAACAAGAACATCGCTTTCTACATCAAATTCAATCAAAGTAGAAGAAAGACTTACTTTAAAAACCCTAAATAGTACGGAAGCCCGAAGCTTTGAAGCTAGAGAACTCATTGGATGCAACGAAAACTCAAGTATGGTCTCAGAGACTGAAACCCTAGAAAAAATTAGTCGGCTTTCCCGGAGTATTGAAATTATTTTATTTTATAAATAGGGATATTATTATTACTAAAAAATCCTAAAAGGAAGCTACAGAAATATACAAATGGGTAACATTCAGTGGCTAGAAAACAACAATGGACTTACCAGAGAGGCTAACAGATCCATTGGCTCAGACGTAGATTCCAGAGACTTTTCTCTAAGTCGTCAGAAATCAAATGAAAAATATTTGAATGGTTGTTTTCAATTTATAGGTATTTCATGGACTTGTGGGCAAATTAAACAAATATGGTTGAGGAATTATAAGGTTTTTGATGTTCTCTTGGGCATTGTCCTAGGTGTACACATTATGGTGGACCCGCTTTATACAAATTCGAAAAATTATCTTACTAATATGTTTAAAATATTTTGAAATCACACATCTAACTAATTGTATTATACACATTTTAATTTATGTATTTTATTTAATTTTTTAAAATTTAAATTACATAATACAAAATTTGAAAATCTAAGAAAAATTAAAAAATGTCACAAAAAATTATGTGACAATTTTTTAAAATATATTTGATATAAAATAATTACATGATATAAAAATTTTTCTTAAATTTGAAGATGATTAATGAAATTACAAGTAAAAAAAAAAATGACAATAATTTTTTCTTTATAATGATAATAAGACTACAATATATACCAATGTATCACACAATATTTTTTTGTATTTAAATTTTTTTCTACATGTTATTATGAATTAAAGATTATGATCAATTATTAAAAAAATAAAAGTGAGAATATATATGGAACATTAATATATATATATATATATATATACGATAGTATGACCCTAATGGTTTCTTAGGCGATTAAGATTCGTGTCCAAAAATTGTATTTGATCATCGATTATTTTTAGATGCATTTGAAAAAATATTATGATGTAAAGGACGACTTTGTTATTTTGCCTATCAAGTGGAGCTCACGGCATGCATTCCTTTTATGTCATATTAATGAAAAATTACAAAATGATAATTTTTTGAGTTAGTTGACAATTTAGTTCAATAATTCATTAGTCGTCTATTCTTCAATTCCGTTATTAGTTTTCACTAGTATAAGAATAAAGGCACTACATTAAAAATTTTGCTAACAAATATTTTTAATATATTTATTATTTATCATTTATAATAATTACTAATAAATTTTAATATATTAAAAAATATAATTTACTAAATATAAAAATCTTAACAAGTTCCTTAAGAGTATTTATTAATAAAATTCTTAAATTAATATATAAATATTATTATTATTATTTTAAAATAAATTTATAAATTATAAAGAAATATTTAATAACATTAATTTTTAGTAATATTTAATTATTTTTTATTAATATTTATAAGTTAGTTCTTGTCGTCCAATGGTCATAGATTTGACTTGAATGGGTTCGAATTCTTGCCCCTCTTCTCTTCATTTTATTTTTTAGGTTTAAATTGTCGGTAGATTTTTCTAAAGCAAATACTTCTCATTAATAGGGGTAGATGTTAACTATATTAATTAATAAAGATTTTGTTAATGAGTGTCATTGTGATATTTATTAAATTTTTATATTTAATAATTTATCATTTATAAAAATATTTATTAATTATCAAATTAAATATTAAAAATTAAAATATTAATGAGTGTTTTAAAGACATTCGTTAGTAAAATCCTATATTAATAATTAACTTAGACTTCGAAGAGATTTTGCCTATAGTAATAATTACTTATACTCTCGATAGTTACCTAACGTTGTGACATAATGAATTATTAGTATTGTAATATTAGAAAAGAATTAATATTCATGAATTAATTGGTTCAATTATATTATATAATTTTAAATAAAATATTTATTAATTAAATATTAATTTAATTATTTAAAAATTTAATAAATTATCAATAACAAAGCGTCACCAACGTTTGATTCTAATATGGTCTCAATAAATACTTAATTAATATGTAATATGATAAAATTATTTTTAAAAATAGATTAAAGATAAATTTTGACCCCTTAAAATAGAAGTCCATTTCAATATTTACCAATACGCTATGATCATATTTCCAATTTCAGATTCTCTTCCCTTTCATTCTTCTAAAATTAATTTTTCCTCCAAAACAAAAATTAATATTCGCATATCATGTACTTTGAAATGAAATTCTTGCTTACATTTGAATATTATGAAACCACCCAAATCAAAACAAAAACAAAAATAAATATGATATATTTGTTTAAACTTTTTATTTGACTTTATTATTAAAAGAAAAACATATATATACTTACACAGACTTCATCTTTGAATTTAATTTTTAAATTAAATAAAACAATTTAATACACTTAACTTTTAAAATAATTATAACTAACAAAAATTTACATGAATATTTTTTAAAATTAGTTGTATGAATTCTCTATTGTTGTTTAATATATATTTTTTAAAACAAAAGACATAATTACTTTTATTGTATGTATCAAATTCATGAATAAATAGCAATATGAAAATAAAATGAAACACAAGGCGGGAACTCGATGAGCAAGAGAAAAAGAAGTGGCTGCAAACACTAACGGTTTTTACCGGTACTCGTATAAGTTAACAAAATTTATTCACTCCCTTGCCGCGTTTAATTATTTTCATCTCCTTAAATGGGAAACTCTCTCCACATCGCTTGCACATCACATTTGATTTACCCATCTCTTTAATCTCATTTATTACCTATCTTCAAAACTATCCGACAGAAATTCAGTAATTCTCTTGAACAGTTCGTGATTTCTGATTGACATTTCGCAGTAAATCAATAGTTGCTTAAGGTTAATTCTGCGGGTTTGACATTTCAGAATTATTTACTAGGTTTATGTTTTCGTTTTTTCATGTTATTGTAACTCAGTTTTCTTTGGAAACAGTTCACTTCTGAAATAGTTCCTTATTTAACTTGGTTATGGTGATTGCAACAACATTATTGCTTGAAGTTTACAGCTTGTATAAAATTTTGGACTACTGGAGAGACCTCACTTTTAGTTTGTTTGATTCGGATAGTTGAAAGTTTACTAAATTTTTATCAATGGTGTCACTCATGTTTGAATTTAGTTTTTATAAATGTTTGGAGCTACTAAATTATGAAAGTGTATCTAATTAAATACTGTAGTCTCTAAGTATATAATACAATTATTCTGCAAAAATAGCTGTTCTTTGTCTTCGCTGAATTTGCTTTTTGGATAATTCAGTACTACTTTCTGCTTCTGGTATCCTTCCTCCGAAACTGACATTTTTTAGTCCTCCTGTACTGAAGGTCAGGAGAGAAAAGGCGGTTGCACAGAAGAGGAGGAAGGAAGAGAAAAGGCGAAGAAAGAATGGGAGGAAGGAGAGATTAGTAAGAATAGAAGTAGGCACAAGCGTAAGAAGATCAGGAAAAGTTGCCATACAATTGATTGTCAACTGAACAAAGAAAGAGAAAACCAATTGTTGAAAAGGAGCAATCTGATTGATGAACTTCACTGGCCAATATGTGATAGCCTGTACGAATCTTCCGACAGCACCGAGAACATTAAAGGGAAAGAACACTGCTACTCTATCAATGGCTGCCGCAAGCATTATGGTACATTATTTTTAGTTTTATTATCTTCTTATAGATATTGGTTTGCCTCCCTTAGGAAGCATAATTCGGGTCGATTTACAGCTACAGGATGATAAGGATCCACGAGTTCTATCTACAATACCAGTTAGACCTCACAAACAGTCGTGGCATTCTTCCTCGCGAAGAACAAATGCCGTTTCTGATGGGAAGGTCAAGACAGATACAGTTTCTAACTTCTTTGAAAGTCGGATGCATAATGTAGAATCGCAATACAGAGAACTAATTCTTAATAAAGTTCCTCCTACCATCCAGATTGAGAACTCTGAGTTTGATGATCGAAGACTGGATCTTCAAGAGGAAGTTCCTCGGGGGAATACAACCGATATAACTAATGCTTGCCACGATGATTTGCGTCATGAATGTTCTGCATATCCAGATGCTGAATACTTTAAGCAAGCTGATATCTTTGCTCTGCCATATACGATATTATTCTAAAGAAGCACTGAATTGAATAAGAAATTTCGGGTTAGTGTTATTTCTATTAGTCTTGCCCGAGAATAGGCATGTATAATCCACACTTCTGTTCTTTAGTATCATTACTTACTGTAGAATCTGTATTATGGTGAAAATATTGTAACATCTAGAAGCAATTCAAATTTCAATTAGTTAAACTACAAATATTCTACTCATTTCTGTACGGAAATATGTCACACACATTTGCTGCAATATTCTTCAATGTGCAAACATCTCAAGCCCCAAATAAATCCGTTCGAAGCACGGATTTCTCACTTTTGTGCGTATCTGCTACTGCTGCTGAAAATGAGCCTCAGTTGAGCTTTAGCTTTATTTCCTTTGACAAATTGACACTTTATTTGAGATTTCTACACAAATTACATCTACGAACCACCTCAAACACCGGGTGCCTTTTTTTTTTTCCCTTTAGTGTACAGAAACCAGAGATGCAATCATGCCCCACAATTCAAATTTTGCTGCAGGTTTTGGCTTTTGAAAAAAGATAAAAACTGTTCATACGAGTGGATCTGAAAAGCTACTTGAAGCTTGATGATCTGCTCCATCTTCCTTTCAAGTATTCCTCCATGGACACATGGTTGCTTTGCTCCATACTACTCAATGATGTTGAGTCATCATCAACATCAAGCATTGCTAGGCTCAAATGTGATTCTGCACTTGAATTTGGATAAACCTCATCATCATTACCATCCTGGTTATCCAAATCTTCATTTTCTTCTTTGGGGGAGTCCACCAACTTTTCAAAATCTTTATCCTGTCTCAGGAGCTTCAGGATCTGGAGAAGAATGAAAATGCCAAGAAGAATTAACTCTATACGAAAACCAAAACTTGAAACTCAGGAATATTGTATGTGATCTTTGAAAATGCAATGCTTTTTACCTCACTCATTTTAGGTCGAAGACGAGCTGCCCTTGTGATGCAGAGATTAGCTGCAAGAACCATTCTCTGCATCTGAACTTCATCAAATTTTCCATCCAAATTAGGATCCAGTAAGCCTTTCACATCCCCAATCATTATTTTCGGCTTTGCCTGAGTCGAAAATACTGGAATTTTTATTCCTTCACATCCGGTATTTGCTTGTAAAAATTCAAGATTTATGTTTCAGAAATGATGTTTCTTACCCACATGACCAAGCTCTCTTGACCTTTAGGAGTCTCATAGCCAATAGGTTCTCTTCCTGACAGTAATTCAAGTAGAATTACACCAAAAGCATAAACATCAATCTTATCACTGACTTTACCGTACATGAAATATTCAGGAGCTAGATATCCAAATGTTCCAACCACGTCAACTTCAGTGAGAAACGATGAAGTTGTAGGTTCCCACATTGCTAGGCCGAAATCTGACAGCTGTCACATTGAAACAATGATAAAATCCATGTAATAAATTTATAGAAGATTCCAAATTCACCACCAACTGCATTCTGAAATTGTTTGGTGGTAAAAGTACCTGTGGTTCAAACCTGTCTGAGAGAAGAATGTTCGAAGACTTGACATCTCGATGAATAACAGGCCTTGAACATTCATTGTGCAGGTAAAATAAAGCTTCAGCTATACCGACAGCTATATTAAATCTCACTTTCCAGGACAATGCTTGTTTGGCTGTTGAAGCTTTAACATGAAGGTATTCTTCTAAGCTTCCTTTCGACAAGAAATGGTAAACGGAAATTAGATCATCGTCTTCAATGCAGATACCTATCAGTGGCGTTATTCGTTTGTGCTCCAAAGATGAGATTATATCAACTTCATGGGCAAAATCCTTCCATGATTCTCTGGGTGACTGCATGACCTTTACTGCTACTTGTTTACCATCAGGAAGAACTCCCTTGTAAACGCGGTTACATCCTCCTTTCGCGATCAGATTTTCTGTAACGAAGGCAGTAGAAAATTAGAAAAACAGGAAAAGAATATGCATGAAGAGTCAGAAAGGGAAAACCTTGGTGAGAAATCAGAGGTAAAATAATAAACCTGAGGAGAATTGAGAAGTAGCAGTTTTCAGAACCTCATAACTGAACCATTTCAAACCAGACGAACTTGTTTTCAACAGAATCTTCAATCTTTTTCGTAGTTCATCGACTGAACTATTCCTAATACTCTCATCAACAATGCTACTCATTTCTCTTCCCAATAGCTTTTCTTCAATAGTTGAAAATCGAGTTCTTTGCTGCAGGGATCGACATGGTAGTCTCATCGCCCATTGAACCACAGACAACTTTCTTGCATGTGTAGCTTCTGGTGTTACTGAGCCAACTCTGCGTTGCAGCGGCCAACCGGGCCTGCAATCCAAAATATCTACTGATAAAACAGAACTTGATCGTGATAAACTACTCTTACATTCATTGACACAAGTAACGCTTCTCTCCTTGTGTTCTGCATCCCTATTTCTCGAACTAGATTTCTCTGTCCCAGCCTCGGAATCACCGAATTCAGACTGGTTTTCTTTAAAATTATGATTTTCGGTTAGATTGAGACTTGGTCTCGGATCTCCTTTGATTCCTACCATAATCACAAGCATATTATTTACCATTTTCGAGGGAATGTAATGTAATTTCAGGTTTTTCAAACGTTCAAACCTGGCAGTTGATTATTGTTGCACCTTCTGAAGACGATTCTCCCATTGTTGATAGCGAAGACATCGGTTGTGGTTGGTAATCTCTTGGAGCAATATTTCGCCATAGAAGATCTACCTCTGAAAGCGAAATCTGTTTAGAGTAATCAGAAAAAGAACTCACACAAAATCAAACTAATTTACACCTTGGACTTTTCCAGCTTCCCCTACCCCAGAACATTTCTCTTGCTTATCCCCACAACTAGGGCCACAGCAGCATAATTCTTTGCCTCTTGAACCAAAATTCTTCGAACCGAACTTCCTTCCAATATCTGACCTGTTAAACCAACCTGAAAAACTCAAATTATGAGAAACCAAGATCAAATTCACAATGATTTTCAATAAGATTAGTAAAGAAGATTATATTCACAAACCTTATTTACAGAGCACAAGCCTTCATATACTTCTAAATAACCATCCAACAAGGACCTGTCGTTTGCAGCTTCAGCTGTTTATTCCCATTAAAGAAATGCAAATTTGAATCAAGAAGTAATCACAAGACCATAATTTTCTGAAAATAGAAGCAAAAATGAGTTACCAGGATTTCGACAAACATGTATAGCAACAACACAATCTCCTGGTTCAGCAACTTTCACCAAAGCCCAGCTGACAAGATCTCGACTATGGCTATCGATTTGAATCCCAACCAACACATTCTTCTTCCTCTTCTCATCAATTGCTTTAATCTCTTCCACCATTGTAACTTTCTTGATCTCTTCTTCCTAAAATGAACACTTCCACAAATTCACATCCTCTTTAAGAACCCTCCCACTGTCCGAAATTCCATTTTCTTTAATAAGAAATCTGGAGTCCCCACCACTTGCAATTATAAATCCATGATACCCATCAACATGCTCTTGTAAGAACGCAAATTCACTATTATTTTAAAAAAAAAAAAAATTCTCGTGGATTTCCCTTTACGGGTTTCAAAAACTGTTGAATCGTCAAGAATAATTTAAACAAGAGAGGACAAAGGAAAATATACCTAAATTTTGTACCCGTTCTTTCTTTATAGGCCTAGCTATGTTTTTAAAAGAAATTGCCGCCAAGTATATATCACCACATTACGGACTGCAGTTAATATTCAAAAGTTGAGAAATTATATTAAAATTATTTTTAAAAAATAAAGAGATTATTTAAAAGTTGAAAGAGATCGGTGCTTCGCTGACAAAAAAAATTAGATAAGCAAATGGAATCATTTCATTAAAAAAAATTAAAATAAAAAAGCATAGAAAAATGTATTAGAAATGGGGAGTGGTGGAATTCAAGAGAAGACAGTGTCGGCAAAGGGAGGAAAAAAATAACTCCGAGAAAAGACGGGAGCAAAAAGTTACAGTGGAATGAGCTCGGTTAGTTTATACCGTTAAAAAACGGCAGTTTTCGCGGGAAACATATGATATCCGGTGGTTTCAGGTGCCGATACTGAGGCAATAAATTTTTTCACCGGGTTTGACGGGTCGGCGAATGGGAGAAAATGTATTCATATGTTTTCAATCATCTTGCAAACACGTAAAATAAATTAATAAAAAAAAAATAATTAAAAGAAAAAAGTATACAATTTGAATATGCAAATGAATAAGTTTATAAATATAATTAAAAATTATAGTAAGTAAAAGTGTTCTTAATATTTTTTTAAAATTATAATTATGAATTTTTAATTTAAAGAATCTTTAGAAAATAAAAAATATGAAATTTAATGTATTGATAATGCAATTCTTTTATATGAAAATTTGGATTAATTTTCAACTCTTAATGTAAATAATTATTGTTTAATTCTTTTGATTGAAATTATGTAACGTTTATGTTCTTTACTTTTTTTAATATAAAATAAAAGATTTGATATTTGAATTTTGTTTGCATTAAAATTAATCAATAAAATATTTTGATATAATGTCTGTCTATTTATTTTAATATTAAAAAAAGAAAGTACATAAAATTCTTAATATAATATAAAAAAAAAAATCTATCCTTTCAATAACTATATATATTAAAAAAATATAAAATTTGAAAATAACCAAGTGGGTAGCATAATAATATCTAATATTTAAAAAAAAAAATAGGATAAGAAGAAAGAAAAAGAAAAAGAAAATATATTATATAATTAGTATAGACTATTACTTTGACCAAGAACCACAACTATTTGAAATATCAAATCCTTAAAAATCGTGGGCCCAAATTTGTTTATGATGATTTCCATTCTTGGTAAAGCGATGACGTTTTGCTTTTGTCTTTGTCATTCACATTATTAAAATTAGCATTATTTCCATTAAATTACAAGAAAGGTTGAAATCTTTTTATCTTAATTTCTTTACTTGCCCAAAGTTAAACATGATCTTAGTTTCAATTTTTTTTTTAATCTTAACTTTTATGGTTTTTAATTAATTAATTGACAATAACAACAATTTGATGACATCCGTGATAATATTTAAGATGTGTTTTATTTATCAATTAATTTTAATTTAATTTTTTTTAAAAAAATATTTGAACGTTCTATGATTCAAATATTTAAATTGTAACTTATATTTAATAAAATTTAAGCATCATGCTTAATTATTATTTTGTATTAAGATCACGAAGTAGTCGATATTTTTGTATTATAATAATTGTTATTTTTCTTTGATTATAATTTAATTTTTTTAATTAGTACATTAGAATTTACAACATTTTTATATTCTTTTAGTGAAATTAATAGTTGTTTTGTGTATTTAATTAAAACAATGAAATGTCCCCATCTGAAAAATTCCTAATTCCATAACAACTACTTGTATATTTTTAATATTAGCAATATATATATATTTGAAAAAAAAATTTAAAAAAAAGGGAAGAGAAAAAAGAATTTAGGAGTACTTCAGCATCATGAAGGAACAGACATGAGATTAATATTTAGGATAATGATTTTTAACTGCTTAATTAAATCTTAATTTTGATTTTAATTATTTTGGATAATAATCTTTCAATTATTTTTTTTTTTCAAATGACCAAAGTTTGAAAGAGAAGTTATTTGGCATTTAACTAATTGGGGGGTTATTTGGCATTGAATCTTCAATATAATTGTAAGGAAAAGTTATATATATTGCTAACAAATGTTCTAAAATTTTTTATATTTGATAAATTACAATTTCTAGTACATTAAAATTCATAAAAAGCACCAATTAATTATTATATTAAATACCAAAAATTACTATGAATAATAAATATAAAATTTTTAACAAGTACTTGAAAACACTCGTTATCAAAATCTTATATATATACAACACAAATACAAATGTTAAATTATAGAGCTAATCGAAAAAAATCAAGAACAACACATTGAACTAGATTAATGGATCGATTTAGTTTAAATTTGATAATAAAATATAAAAAATACTATTTTAATTTGGATAAAATGGATAATATTCAACTCGATTTTCGATTCTATATTTTAAAAAACTGAATATTAATTTTAAATAAAGACATATTTTAATTAATTTTAAATTAATTTTTTTTGTTCATTCAATTCCATTTAATTTAGAATTAAATTTTAAAAATTTTAAAATTTTTGGTCCAACTTAAATTCAATGGGAACAACGAGACCCAAATCAAGCAAGCCTGTCTCCTCCCTATTGAATTTTGTCGAAATTAAATTTTAAAAAATTAATTAATTACATGTATTAGTGATGATTATTGCAGATGTGATGACATTGCTTGATGTATCAACTACGGGGATTCGGCAGGTGAGCAACAATAACGAAAGTGGTAGAGTGGTGAGAAAAATGAAAGGAAAATTTGATGGGGTGTTTGGATTATTTTTCTATTAGAATTTTCTGTCTGTTTCTTGTAAAATAAAATAAAAAAAAAGAAGTCCCTTTTTTATGATATTTGTTTAATGCATTATTGGTTCATGAGATCATGACTCCCCACCATCTCAATTATAGACCTCATATTTTAAGTACAAAGTATGTAATTAATAAATATGATGAAACTATATACTATAATTTTATTAATTTTATAATATATAAAGATGATGAAATTGTATTATTATTTATAATCATGCTAAGAATTTAATATTTTTTAAATTGATGAGTTTCATTATTTTGTTAATTATAGGAAGATTTTTCTTTTTCTTTCATTTAAAAGTCAAAATTTGGCAACAAAAAAGCAATTTTAAGGATATGTTTTATAATTTTCATTCTTTTAATAAATTTAAAAATATAATAATTAAAATATTTAGTGATTCATCATTTTATTTAACAACTAGTATTTATTGATAATTTATTTACTTATATTTTAACAACTAATAGAGCAGAATTATATACAAAAAGTCAAAAGAGTTAAAATATAAAATAAAATATAATAATTAAAATATTTAGTGATTCATCATTTTATTTAACAACTAATATTTATTGATAATTTATTTACTTATATTTTAACAACTAATAGAGCAGATTTATATACAAAAGGTCAAAAGAGTTAAAATATAAAAAATAAAATTATCAAGTTATATATATATATATATATATTAAAAGCTAAAATAATTTTTTCTTAAAGTTGAGTTGCTAAAACATAAAATTAACCCAAATAGAAAAGTAGAAAAACTATATGTCAATAAATTCAAATCTAAGGCCAACTAGCCTTAGTTCAATTGGTTGAGGGGCATGGCCTCTAATTTGAAGGTGCTAGTTTTGAGTATCCATAATTTCACCCTGGACTTCTTTTGGGATGAGGTAAGATTTGTCGACTTTATTGAGACTATATCCTTTAATTTTACCCATGTAAATAAATAGACTTCTCTTATTATTGGAGTAGATCTCATTGAGTATATATTTTTAAGATAGAATTTTAATTATACTATTAAAAATTCCATTTTTAATTCACGTATGATCTTGTACCATGGATTGTATATGTAATATTAAAAATTAAAAAATTAAAAAAAAAAATCAAATATAAGGAGAAGTAATTCTTTTTCGGCCTAATTAGTATGGTTTCATGGGACCCTACCCACTTTAGTCTGGGAGTGGCCTTACCCAATTTGTTAAAGTCTTGGACTTTATTTTCAATATAATGATATATTAAATATAGTTTAGTAATTTATGCAAAATTATCTTTATAATGATGACAAGTTTTGGCTTATATCACATGCAAATAAACTATCGCAAATTAATTTTTTTTATAAATATAGTGAAAAAATAATTTTCTTGAAAAATAATTTAATTTAAAGTATAAATTTTTAAATGTTCCGGACACTCTTCAATGTAACTTTTTAAATTACTTTTATACCCTTGAAGCCTATACCTCAATTATAACCAGCATTAAACATTGAATCAGAAGAAATCAATCTTTTATTATGAGATAAGGCCCTTAAGTTACACTGGTATTATGAACTGCAAACATTGAATAGTCAATAGTGTCCGCCATGGGAACATTATACATTCTTTCCCTCGGGATTTATCCCATGGCATATTTTTGGGTCCAGCTTCTCGCTGTCGACTCGTACTTGACTTTGTCAGTCTTGCACATGTGAGCAATCTCAGGAACAAGAGGATCGGCAGGGTTAGGGTCTGTTAGCAATGAACATATGGAGAGCAAAACCTGGAAAAAGAAAAGCATTCTAATGTATGTTGGATTCCAAAAGTTTGAACATGTTTGCTTTAAATTATTATAGGTTTACCACCTTGGAAATGGTAAGTGCTGGACTCCATTGTTGTTTGAGTATGTCCAAGCAAATATTCCCATTACTGTTGATATTTGGATGGAAAACCTTGGTTCTGAAAGCAACCTACAGGAATTCATTTCATCCATTAATTCACAGTCAATCAGAGACAAGGACAGAAACAAAAACAGAAAACAGAAAACAAAGTTTTTGATGTATTTGCTTTTATACCTTGGGGGGTTTGAAAGGATAATCAGGTGGGAAATGGATGGTAACAATGAAAATACCTCCTGCATACGGACTATCATTTGGACCCATTATGGTTGCTTGCCAATGGAACATATCTTCAGCAACAGGACCTGAAAATGAACCATTATCAAGCAGAATTAGCTGTAAATGTCTTGAGTAAAACCTGTGAGTTTCGAATTTCTTTAGTTTCCTTACCTGCACTGCATGAAGTTGGTGGATCTCTCTGCAGTTCCTTGAGCTCTTTCTGAATTCTCTTTGATGCCATCAAACCAAATTGAGAGAATTGAGATTGCAAATGTTGGAATTCAAGAGGAAGAAAGAAGGGGAATATTGAACTCTGTGTTTACACTGCAAAAGGAATTGAAGGTGTATTTAATGGTGAAAATTTACAGGTGTTGGAGAAGAGAGAGAAATCTGAATGCTCGAGGTATACTGATTCTTTTCTCGTCTACAGAAAGTGCGCACGGTATAAATTTCAGCATCCAGAAAAAGTAAGAAGCAAGGAATCATGGAGTTTTATAAAATTATGAAATTGAAAAACTTGAAATACCTGTGACCATAGCTGGTTTCTTTTTCTTAGTCAATCATTTAAACCACTGATACAAATAAAAAGAAAGAAGAAAAAAGAAATCTTGCTTTCAAGAGAAGGATACAAGCCAATAGGCACAACGCACAACATAACATGAAAAAGATTCGAGCTTAGCTGAATAGGGGAGAACAGTTGGTCTGCTGAGAATCTAGAAAAGCTGTGAAACTAATGGATTTAATGCACACCAGATTACAAAATCCGGTAAGACAAAAATATTCCGCCAACCAGGAATACTCCGCCGACCCATAATTCAACAAACACTGTTACTTAAACTTCATTTAAGCCTAATATTATTTGAAGCCAAAGAAGAGATGCAACGAGAGTCACTTAAAATATACAACTAAATCAATATCTGATTTTGAAACATGATATAAAGGAACCAGTTCAATTTTCCTTGAAGATTTTCCTCATTCTAGTCGGTACATCAGGTGGAACTTGATCAAACAAAAATAAGAGATATGCATGTTAACAGACAATATGTAAATAGTTAATATACAAACTGAAACACAATCCAAAAGGGGAGAAACAAGTGATCCGATGCTTCTACATAGCCCACCGTTACAGTAGAGACTATTAATCTCTGCTTCTTCCTTGAGCTGGGAAGAAATGAGGAAAACATCGAGGGTAAGAACAATTTATGGCTAACTGGTCATGTTTCTTTCATCGAACTCTTCTGTTGGAGAATCACAATATAGAGCATGCCTTTTGTGCCTTTCTCTTCCTTTTCTTCATTGAATTTGGTGGCTGGAGAACCACTTTGATGGCCGCATCAAAGACAGCTTTCACATTCTGCATTTGCAACGGGTAATTAGCGCACTGTCAACCATAAGGTAATTACAAATTTTCTCATTATGATTTCTAACGCTGCAAATCAATTTTAAGTACCTGTTGTGTTTTAGAGCTACACTCAATGTAAACAGGCGCACCAATCAGCTTTCGCAACTCCTCCCCCTTCAAACAACAGATTGGCAACATGAAAAAATCATTGGTGATGAATCTATGATATGAATATAGCTTTGAAAATGGGAAGAACAGTACAAACCTGGGCTGTGGTAATGGGCACCGCACCAGGGTGGTCTGCAAAAAATTTCTTATCATCATGAAGATCTACAATAACAAAATTATTCTTACCTCTAATGAAAACGAAAACCAGTATATGGGGTGAAAGATAAAGAAAAAGACACTAAATCAAATTTATAACTCGCATATAATCTGAGCCAGGCACCTCTGTTGACAAATCACAAGCAAGCACATCAACAATTCCACAGAGAAAAAAAGAAAAAAAGGAAATAGGAAATGCTATGCCTATTTAAAAATTGCACTGGAGCATGTCCAGCTTCCAAGCACAACAGATCAAAAAGTTTTAGTGTTTGGTTAGGTGTGGAGACAGAAACTTCACAAAAACCACATTTATACTACATGTTTCTATCTCACAAATTTCTATAGCTAACTTCAAGGTATAGATAATTCTTTTACCAGAATATGAATACTGTAAATAATATAACAACCAAGCCCCAATCCAACAAATAATTAATGATATATTGAATCTAATGCATCATGTGGCCATTAAATGTTACAGAAAACTAATGGTAGAAGCTATTAACATGGTATTAAAATGGAGAAACGCAGGAATGGCATATTCTAACCAAGTTTCGTCCCGACAAGAATAATTGGAACACCAGGCGCATAATGCCTCAATTCAGGAACCCACTAGACATTGAAACAGACAGCATAAATAAGTCATCAGCACCTGATAATTAGATATCATCCATCAAAACAAAGAAAATGAAAGTCTCGCTTTCTTCGCAATATTCTCGTAGCTGGCTTTGCTAATGAGAGAGAATGCTAGCAAGAAGACATTTGCTCCACGATAGCTCAATGGTCTTAGTCTATTATAATCTTCCTGGCCTGATATAAAAAAATTAAAACCATCAAATATATTATAAGAAACAAATATCAAAGTAAAAAGAAGCAATGTACCTGCAGTATCCCATAAACCCAGATTAACAGTCCTTCCATCCACGACTACATTAGCACTGAAATTGTCAAAGACAGTTGGCACATAATCCTGTTGCCAAACAATTTGCAAAAGAAAAAAGAAGGAAATCTCAATGTTATGATCATGATTACTCAATTCATACTAAATATACCAGAGCAGTACAAATAAAAGGCAGCGTACAAAATCACATTCATAGAAGTCTAGATCACACTAAAGAGAAATTTACAAAACAAAATTTTTATTTATATTTTAATCATATCCTAAAACCCAGTTATTCAAGAAATTTACAGCGATCAATTTAAGAATGTACAATCTGCAAAGCTCATGTTGCGGAAGACCTCCAGATGAAGATTTTGCTTGTTATTTATTTCAGATACAGATGAATGTACCTATGGTTCAATAGAAAATGAAAGAAATCGGAAAACATAAAAAGTACATGTCTTACATGGTATCTTTCATTTTATGAGAACAATAAAACTCTCCGAGTCAATGATAGCAAGATTAATATTTGAGTCTAGAGCAATCAAAGCAAACAAAGGCCGAATTAAGTATGGATAATTAAAATTGTTAAACAAGATTAAAGAAAAACGAAACTCCACCTAGCACATTTTAAACATTAAAAGCAGAATGCGAAATTCAGATTTCAATATAAAATAAGCTACTGAAAGTCAATAGTTTTTCATAGCATACAGAGAACAAAGGCTGTAAGTTATAGTTCTAATCCTAAGGTAAGCTCTCTCTTCAAAATAGTCCACCGCAACATAGACAGATAAAACTCAAAAATGTCCAAAAGTTGATTCATTTCAACAGAAAATTAGCTCCAAAATTGATATCAAACAAAAAAATTGAAATACCACATTCTGTGTTCCTTTTTCGTTTGATCTAAAATACCAAATAGATTGACAACCAAAAAAGTCGTCAAAGATCAAGACGTTGTTCTAACCTTGAACTCAGTTCATAAGCAATAAAAATGGCAAGATAGAAAATGGTCAACGCTTCATTCACAAAATGCTTCGAGAAAACCAACCCCAAAATATACAATATCAACCCAGTTGAGCAAAAGAAAGCTACAGAAATCGATTATTACTAAGCATTTATTCTTCAAATATGATGCCACAAATCACGCTAAAAAATCAAGAACTTTCTCTTCGGTTCCCAAGAAAATAGGAGACAAGAAGGAAAAAAAAAAAAATTTCCAAACTTCATGAACTCAAAACCACCTCAAAATGAAGTCAACTGCTCGTATAAACCTTAGCAAGCTGAAAACCTTCATTTTCCTTATCATTTTCCCAGTTATCAAACAGAAAAACCAAAAACTCAACACTTACTCACCGTCGGGCAACTGTTACTGGTATAGGAAATAAGCATGCAAGTCTTTCCGACGGCGCCGTCACCGACTGTCACGCACTTTATGAAACTCGATGCACTCATTTCGCACCACGTATATAATCAAAGTCTTAGCTTTTTTGTTCTTTTCTTTGTTTTTCAGCAACAAAAAATAATCCTAATTCAGTACAAGTACAACATTTTTGTAAGCACAGAGAGGGAAGCAGAGAGAGCATATGGAGCGCTTTGTTTATGTTTTTGCTTGTCTGTTTCTGTTTTTATTTTTGCATTTTTGCTTCTGTTTTTATTTATTTATTTATTTTTTTTTGGCATTTTGCTTTTTGTCTTTTGTGTTTTTATGCTTTTTTTGGTGTTTTTTGTTTTTAGTTTTTTATTGCTATAAATTTCGTGTTTGCACTATCCCTTGTCATTTTATTAATTTCTCTCCTTTTTATTATTTATTTTTATCTATTTTCTTTGTTATCCAAATATTAAATATAGATGACAATAAATAAATCATAATCTAAATGCAAATTTATAATTTTTTATTGTAAATTATTTTTAATATGACAAATATTATATATTAATAATATAATAAGAATAAGAATACAAACTAACATAATAGTATTATACAATTTATCATATATTTTATATTTTTATAAAAATAAAAATAAAATATATCTAATATTAATAAAAACGCGATATGTCACATTACTTTAAATAAATAAAATTTATATAAAAATTTATATTTCTAATATTATTAGTTCGATATTATGATAAAAAATTTATCAAAAATTAAAATACATGACCATTCGATATATTTTATAAGAAAAATGCATCGGTTTGATTTTTTTCTTTTCTATTTATAGAACATTATTAGAGTAATTTAAAATACATATCATTATATATTTATTTTGTCAAAAATATTAAAATTTGTTTAAATTTCTAATATACATGTGAGTTAATTGAAATAATTTTAGTACTTCAATGCCAATGTTCCCTTCCCCTTACCTATTATTATAGTTTTAAACCAAACTTAATAGGGTACCTTCTTCTGCATTATATTAATACAAATAGTGTTAGGTATACATATTTTTATATAAATTTAATTATAAAAAATAATGTAATAATATTTTTTATTTTATTTTTATAAAACTAAAAAAATAAAAATATAACAACAATATAACTATATCACGTAAAATCAAATATCATATTAATTTTATAATACATTTAATATTATTTACAAACTCTGTATCATATTTTACCTTTTTTAACCCTTGTATTGTAGTAAATCCGACCCAACATATTATGCCAATTTGGTTGAATTTTGGTTCAGATGATTATCATCGCAAACCTAATAGCCTTTAAAAATGGACATATTGAAAAAAAAAAACAAAGAAAAAACACTACCTTACGTAAAAAGTTATATTAAATATTATAGATGGAATAGCTTTTAAAGAACCGTTCAATAACAACATATCATAAATATTTTATATATATTTATTATAATTATTATTAGTTGTAATTAATAAAATTTAAAATAAATAAATGTTGTAATAAAAAATTATTAGATGAGTATAAATATAAGCGTAATATAATATTTTTTATATATATTTTATTTAAAAGATTATTTATTTATTTTTATTTTTTTAGTATTAAAGATCGGGTCTATGATAATGAAACGGGTCTCCAATTCAACTGCCTTCAATCTGGTAGAAGAACACTGCATGGTTGTGCGTGCCAATCATACAACATGTCTTTCACGCATTTCTACAAACAGATGGCCATCTTGTGTGCGCCCGACGAGAAAAGAATTATAAAGGTCGTTATTACAGGGGACAGCGAGGAATTGAAATTCTTGGCCCTCAGACATCACTCTCTAAGAGCAATGGATGACAAAAATAAAACATAAAACATGACACATGCGGCATGCAAAAGAGAGGAGATGGGCCGTAAAAGATAAGCATTTAATGTGCATTAAAACTTTCTACGCAAACCAGATGAGATACATCAATCAGTTAATACTAATTCAACTATTTTATGAGGTAAAGTATTCGGGTGGTTTCAATTAATTCCCCTTTCTACAAACACACGGTGGATCTTTCACGTATTCAATAAAAAAAAAATAAAAATAAAAAGGAGTTAATGTGGGGGGCTGCGAGGAAATTGAAATTTTTGGCTCTAAGAGGCCGCTCAATAATGGCAATGAAAAGGAAACTGAAAACATGAAACATGCAATATGCAGAAGAGGAGACGGGCTGTAAAAGAAGGGCAAAACAATGATGCATTCATTTCATTGTAAGCACCGTCAAATTTTTTTGTTGTATTTTTTAAATTTTAAATTACACTTATTTACTCATGCGTTATAATTATTAATTTTTTATTATATTTTATGAATAATAAAAAAATTGATAATTATAACACAAAAATTGAAAGTTGTAATAAAAAAAAATTGATGATGTGTACAATATAGCTACAACATTGTAGTGGGGCTCATAAAAGATAAAATATGTGCACCTACTAAATTTGAATGTATCCGCTTTAAAATTAATCGACATTAATTTGACTTAATTATAAAAGTAACATTAACTAATTAGTTAGTCTTATTTTAAATAAGTGTATGTAAATATTTATTTTTAATATAAATTAATGAACATTTTATTACGATAAGAAAGGATTCTTTCGTTAATTAGAGCTATTAGATTTTTTTTTAAAAGAAGGGATTTTTAGACTTGATTGAGTAAATTTTAACTATGCATTTATTTTGATTATATTTATAATAAAATGGGGTTCTTTTGAAGCAATCTTTTAACTTAAATTTAAATACAAAATTTTATCATCACTTTATACAATTTAATAATAAATATAATTATTGAGTTGCTCACGTAAATATTATTTATAGCTCATTTAAATTAAGAAAACTTAACTCTAGACAATAATATTAGCAATCACTATAAATTTAAAAAATAATACTAGAGATACAAATCTTTTATATAAATTTAAGTATACAAATTATTATGACAAAACACAAAATTAATATAATTAATAACAATAAATAAAATGGAACAAATAAAAACTAATACTATTATACCACTATAATTTGCACACAAGTTTCTATTCCAAACATTATTTAAATTTAAAATACAAAATAAAATTTTTATATTATGTTCATATTACAATTACTTCATTTAAATTTTTTTGTTATGAATAAATAATAATAAAATAATGTATTACTTTACATCAATTGTGCACTCACTCAATAAATTTTGATGACATATATTTATATTAAAATTAATTTATCATAACAATTATCAAAAACAGTTGAAACAACTGATACTTTCTATTTCTTTTTTTTTTTTTGTACATGATATATTTTTATATAATAATTCATTTATAAGCTAATTTTAAAATTTTCTTTAAATAAGACTAATGGGTTAGATTAGCAATTACTTAATTTTGATTTGCTTAACCCAACACACTCAAATGACTCTATGAAACAATTGTTTTTGAATGTCTAAGGTAGTAGTTGAGATGTTAAGGATTCATTGACCCAAAACCATTGCAAATTTATGCTTGAGGAATTTTAGATCATCAAATATGACATCAACTGAAATTTGATGAATCAGCATTTTAGATACACTTTAATTTGAATTTTAAGATTTTAATAACCTTATTAAACAATAATATATTAAAATTTTTCTCTATTATTTATCATAAAAAACAATAATTGATAGTAAACCCTTTGTTAATAATATCTATACAAGTGCTAGTTAATACTCTTTTAAAAGACCCTGGAAGTAGTGGGAAAAGACATATTCATCCCTACATTATAAGAAAAATGATACTTTCTTCCCTTAAATTTCAAAAACTAATTTATATCCCTTTTGTCAATTTCTTATTCAAAACTTTATCAATGAAACCTTTGTTATTTATAAAATTAATTTGAAAATCTAAATTTTAACAAGTACACACTAAGTTTAATGATATATTAACAAAATTTTAAATTTTGAGTTCTAATTTTATAAAAAAACAGATAATATTATCGTAACTAAATTAATAAGAGTGTAAATAAAAATTGACAAAAGCAAGTGGAAATATCAGTTTCCGAAATTAAGACGGTGAGTGTGTCATTTTGGTTTTATTTTGGAGGTGAATAAACAATTTTCTCTTTAAAGTATGACACATATATATATACACTAAAATCCTGTCACATCTACAGTTAATTTAAGATAAACTAATCACAACAAAAATTATAATTTCATGATTTTATTAGTTAATTTCATTAAAATTTTCTTCATCTAAAACTTTCTTCCTGAGAAATAAATTCAAGAGGCAATGACCAATCACCGTAAACAGACAACTTGTCCGTCCAAACTTTGAATATTGTATTATCCACCCAATGAGACAAAAAGACAATGTATTGTAATCAAAGCTTACCTTCAACCTATATGCTATAGGCCCACATGAAATTTGCTCACAATCACACTTCATTGGTCAAGGTGTTCCAAAATTTTTAATAATCAAACTACTGTAATTGGGCCAACTAAACATCAAAACATGTAATGAAAATGGCATTAAGTTGAAAGATCACATGGGGAGGTTAGCAAAAAGTACTAATTGCATGTGCAAGGATGAGCAATCAATCTTCTTCTCCCATGGTCCCTCCCTGCCTCCCCACCCAATTTGCATAAGTTGCTATCAAATATCATGCAAGTAATGTAATCTTATCACAAATACTATACGCATCTCAATCCCTCGATTCCCAATAATACAATATAAGAGGGAAAATTGAGGTATAGCCTTTTTAATAGAGGTTGAATCGCTCATTAGAAAAAGAAAGCTAAAAATTAGGATGTATTCAAAAAAAAGTTGAAGTTTCATCGAAAAGAAGAAAATGAAAGGCTATAATTTTGTCCATGCCAGATCATGTTCTATAGAAATTAATTGGCATATTTCTTGAAACAAATGAGAGATGAACATAAATCATCAATTAACTAAGCCTTCTCAAGGATTTGCTGAGGATAAGAAAGAGAAATCCCATGTAAATACTATGGAATAAGGTTTGATCAAAAGAGTGAAAGTCGTGATATCCTTTTCCACAATTGATAAATCACGGATTTGCACCACCTAGAATTACAATAATTTGGAAAACATACCTTACAATATGATTATGAAATTTCCTTATTTTTCTTCTTGTAGGATGGTTAATCAACTTGAATGAATAAGCCTATCTTCACCGCTGAATGAATGGTTTGAGAATAATCTTCTGAAATTCTGTAAACATTGATGAATAAATCAAGAGCTCTAGACTTCAGCTTGTTCAATTGATCATCTGAACACTCCACTTCACTGCATGATTAATTATCATAATGAGATATCATAATGTACATCGTAAATCCTCAACTGCATCTTCCAAGATTCTCAACATCTAATCTCAATTTTTCTATAATTTTATTTCCATAAATTAAAAGTTCATCACTGCCACAGCAAGATGGTGAGGACTAAATACTCAGACTTCTTCATCTGAGCTAGCATTGTCTAATTCAATCATCTTCCCTAATCCCAGTTTAGAATTGTCGGCAAAAGCTTGGTCCTGATCTGTAATTTCCATAATCTTACATTTCTGTAATTCCAAAGCTTAAGCCATTTCTGTAAGAAATCTATTCCTTGATAGTGTGTATTTGATGTCACTTTATCTGCATTGCTGATTATTCAAGTACATTAATCAAGGTCATTGACAGTAAGTAGATGACACATTACACAAGTACACATTCAATGGACAATATTAATCATATGAATGACAAACCTTAAAGCCTTTTTGAGCCCTTCCACAGACAGTACTCTCACTGGCTGCTTTGGCTTTTTCAAGTTTGATCTGTCAGATAGAGGGTCAACCAAATAAATTCCTTCTGACTTAAGAGGATTCCTGAATGCTGTTCTCAAGCTCCAGTATGGAAAATATGAGAAATTGGAGGTGTTCAAAAAGAACAATAATGAAAAAAGAAGCTAATCCAAATACCGCTTACAGCAAAAGAGCAAAAAGATTCAAAGGATGTCAATTATTTATGACCTGCCTTCCTTCAGGTCAGTTTGTGTCGTGGAAAATCTATCCAATGCTTTCTAGATGAATAGTGAAGAAATTATTGATTAGGAAGTTTGCTATGAAGATATATTGATCAAACCAGACTGAGACCTTGGACAATTAAGTTTACCAAATTATGATGACTGCAATATATACCTCAGCACCTGAAACAACACAATACGAAAGGTCAAAATATCAAAAATACTAGGGTGAGAGATAATATGAAAAGAATTCCACACAATGAACACAGTGTACAATTATGGTATATGAAGATTGTATTCAGCCGCTAATTTATAGATGATTAGCAAACTATCACTTAACTGAGATTATAGGTTACATATAAAAACTAAAGAATGCTATAAAATAGATTTATAACAAACTAGAGAAGAGGTATTTACTATTCACATCTACAAGGCATTCAATGCAACTGATTTAAGTCATCACAAATTCATTTGATGCATATTTCCATTTGTTTATCATAAACCACATTCACCACTCTAGGTTATCAGGTAAAGTGAGATTTTTCATGAAGAAGCTGGTAATAGTGTAGCATATCCATTATCATTTTCATGCAAAGACCAAAGTATTTTAAGCCAACTGCAGAAAAATTAAAAACAGCAATTATCCTCACAAGAGAGAGGACTTCATAGATAGTTCGCAAAATTTAGACTGTAAAATACAAGAAATTGTGCAAGAGAAAATAGATAAAACGCCACTGATTTTAAGAGATTAATCATTACTATAGTCAGTCAACAAAAGCCAGTAATCCTGTAACAAACTACTTATCAATATACAAAAGCAAAAATGTAGGAATTCTTCTGACTCCTTTTTGCTTGAAAGAGTTCCCCAACATAGGAAGCAAACTGAACATAAATGGTTTTTTCCAAAAGACTGTTATCAGAAAAATTATTTTATAAAACTCTGGTTCATATGAAAAAACAGATAAGAGCAATTGCCAAGGCATATCATTTAGAATAAGGTGAAGTAAACAGTGACTGAAACATGCTTGTTTATGACAACAGTACAAACCATTCCATCCTTTCTTTCTC
>JAWDEX010000015.1:2366511-2392361 GCA_035221805.1 Trichilia hirta | reverse complement strand
GAGGTTTGCTTGTAGTTATAGTCCATGATGCTCAGGATGTTGAAGGGAAGCACCACACTAATCCTTATGTTCGACTAATTTTTCGAGGAGAGGAGAGAAAAACTAAGGTATAAAACACTACAATTTAAATTTTTGGTCGGTTTATGTTTTATTCTTTTATCTTTCTGTGGATAAAAGATGCCTTTGTACTTTTTTATTAATCAATAAACAGTTATAAAGAACCTACAAAACTCTACATCTATCCCATTCTGCCCCAAAATGGATAACAATATTGTTCTTTCAATAAATTAGAGGCGTATGATTGGCAATATTATTACCTATTTTAATGGTGTTTGTTCAGAAAGTCAAGTTGATTGGTGATATTAGATGGTCAAATATTTGAATAGCAAGGCGAAGATATTACCATTATTTTTGTATGAGGAAATTTTGAACTTATAAAAAATATTTTGCAATCCTAGAATTTTAGAATAATGTTGTTCATATATTCCATGAATAATGATGGCCTTCACTGATACAGCAAGTAAAGAAGAACAGAGATCCACGATGGGAAGAGGAGTTTCAATTCATGCTAGATGAGTCTCCCACTAATGATAGAATACATGTGGAAGTTTGCAGTACCTCATCAAGAATTGGACTGCTGCATCCGAAGGTATTGACTGCAATTTTTTCTTCTTTTGATTTTTATCTCGTACACAAAATAATGCAACGAGAAGAATGTTGCCACAGGAAGAATGTTTCATTCCAGGGTAATGGTGGTATACTTGCTTACCATATTGATACTTCATTTCATAAATAAACTTAGTGGAATCTCCATTATTTGCTGTAGCTTGGAACCACATTCTTAAGATATTTAGGAATAATATATAGAAAATTATGTAACAATAGGTAAGGAGTATTGTTGTCGCCAACCATATAAAATAATGAATTACTATGTTCTAAAACTTAGGATATGTTTGGTACTAGCAGTTTCTACTTGACTTTGACTACAAATCTAAAAGGGTGTTTACTGAACACTAACTTTTAGCGGGCCCTTTTATTTTTCCGTTAATATTTGACATATATCCCGGCTTCAAAGCCACAGCACCTTAATTGTGAATATGCCTTCGTTTTTTGCTTCATTTCGATCTTAGGAAGTATGATACAAAATCGAGGGAATGTGTAAAATCTCTCTATAGGTGGGCATTTTGCACAAAGTAACTTTACATTGTTTCCTCGTTTGTTTCGCTTTCTTTGTGCAATCTAATCAAAGAGTTAAAGCGAAAATTTGAACACAAAAGGATGTCAAACTACGGTTTCAAAATTACTTCTTGATGATAACCTTTCTGTCCTCGGCTTATTCTTGGCTTGCTTTTACCAAAATGGTGTTTGTTTTTTTTAGATCAGGATATATATATTTTTTTTAATCAGGAATCTCTGGGTTACGTTGACATCAATCTTTCGGATGTCATTGGCGAGCTTTTACCAAAAATTTTTTTTAATCAGGAATCTCTGGTTTACTTTGACATCAAATTATTTTTTTAATTTTTTAAATCAGGAATCTCTGGGTTACGTTGACATCAATCTTTCGGATGTCATTAACAACAAGCGAATCAATTCTAAGTACCATCTCATTGACTCAAAGAACGGCCGTATCCAGATCGAGTTGCAATGGAGAACTGCAAAATGAGTATGTTGAGTTCCCTTCTTTCTTTTGTCAGGATTTTGTTGCAAGTTTAGTACGGTGCAGTGTGCACAGAATTGATACAATTCGTGTTCTTTTAGTACAGTGCATTGTGCACAGAATTCATCCCATACGTGTTATTCTGTTAATGCTTTGAAAATTGAAAGATCTATTCGTTTATCTTTTGTGTACATGCTTGTAATAATAATATTAATGTCACATAGGAATACCTTGTGATTTTAGGGTTTGCTTTCTGTTCTTAAGTTTCAAATTTTATTTTATTTAAAAAAATAAGATTTTCATGAGAGCTTGAATACATGTTGTTGTGTATTATTTTTAAATACATATTATATTAAAAATAAAATAAAATAAAATAATAGAACATAATTATATTATTTTATCATATCAAAATTGTTAAGTTGTGCAATTTTTTTTTATAAAAAAATATTTATATTTTTAAAATAAAAAAGAAAGTGTTAGATTTTACATGGATAATATTTTCAAAATAAAGAAGAAAGTGTTAGATTTTACATGAATGAATAAGGATGTAAATAAATTAATTAACTAAGGATATTTTTGTTAATATATTTATAAATGTTTTCAGGTTTTTAAGATTTAGATAAAAAATGTAAAATAATTTTACCCTTTTTTTCTTTTTTATTTCAAAAGAATATCTTAAAAATTTATTAAATTAAAAAAATAACCAATCTATATTTTAAATAGATAATTTTAGACAATTAAATATTAAGATAAAAATAATTTAGATGATTTGATGTTTTATATTTCATTTCTTAATTCTCCTAGACATCCAATATAAAACATCAAATCATCTAAATTATTTTCTAGTATACATATATTGTATTGACATACATAATCAATATGTCAATATAACATAAACTAATAGATTGTTGGATGAATTTTGAAATTTATGTAAGTTAAACATATTATGTACAAATTAAAGTGTGTAAAGTAAAATTAATACATGTAACTATTGGATTGTGGGATGAATTTTGAAATTAAGTTGAAACTTGTTAGGTAAAAATTAAAGTGTACGAGGCAAAGTTAAAAGACAAAAAAAATTGTAATATTGAAATTAGAATATATGACGTAAAAATTAAAATATATAAATACAGCTGAAACAGTAGGCTAACATATATTAATCAATCTCAAAATTTATGCAAAGTAATTATCTCTCTCATATTTTATTAGAATTTATTTTCTTCAAATTGTACAGTAAATTAATTGTGTTCATACTTTAGTTAAATTTCATAGATTATGAGGATTTATTTAAAAAAAAAAAAAAAAAAAGGCTATATTGATTAGGGGAAAAAAGCTACTACGTCGTTTAGTAAAATCACGAAGAAGATAAGATAAAAACATGGCAATTTATAAATAGAGCATTTTGATGACTTGTTTTATATTTCATGAAATAAATATCTCCCACGTAGCGGGCTAAAACGTAACAGAAAACAAGCTCAACCGCACAGGATTAGTACACTTATCAGTTCATCTAATCTCATTCCATAGGTCCGTCTTCACTGACCTTTTCTCGAAAAACATAGACGCTCTTGTAACTGTCAAAGTCCGTTAGAGAGAGAAGAGAAGAGAAGAGTCAGCTCCGATGGCGTTACCGGTCATCGACACTGAGTACCTGAAGCAGATCGACAAGGCTCGACGCGATCTCAGAGCTCTTATCGCTCAGAAAAACTGCTCTCCCATCATGCTTCGTTTAGCGTACTTCCTCTATCTCTCTCCTTTACTGAGAAAACGAGAGAGTGAACATTAGAAAAAACGATTTGAAACTGATTATTTTTGTTTTTTTATTTTGTTTTTGTTGTGTGTTTTTCTGGAGTTGGCACGACGCCGGAACATATGACGTGAACACGAAGACTGGCGGAGCAAATGGCTCGATAAGGAACGAAGAAGAGTACTCTCACGGCGCCAATAATGGTTTGAAAATAGCAATTGATTTTTGCGGTGAGCGTTTTTTCTTATTTATTTAGTTGTAGTCATGAATGAATGCAGAATACTGAATGATTGTAAGAGTAAAACTGAATACGAAAAACAATTAGGAATGGGAAAGTTGCTTTCGGTTTACGTGTACTAAGAATCAATTTAGTATAGAAATGAATTAATTATCATATTCATGTCCAGCTGGTGGATTTGTGGTGGAGCTGGTGAAGAAGTTGAAATTATAATCACGTTATGCTTGTGTTGTGATTGCTGAGATTTTTTTATCACTGATTGATATTTTGATAATTTGGTTCGTGTTGAATAATTTGAATCAGCAAGTGAATTGTTAGACATAAAATTCATGTGATCACAATTTAGGATAATATCATGGAATTCGTGGGGTTTGAGCCTTTAGTTTCGATGGTGAATTCTGTGTTGCAGTTACATCCATGGTTGAAAGTATGTGTCACGCAGTCACACGATTAAGTTTATTACTGAGGAGTGAGGAAAGGCTATGTACGGCACTGGTCACTGCTTAATACTTATGAGCTTGAGTTAAAAACAAGGTTGCATGCTTTATTACACAAGCATCCTATATACCATATTTATCCGATCATAATAAGAAGATTTATTATAAAGAATTTTGTGCATGCAACTTTTTTCATTTTGAAACAAATTTAGGTTTCCTCCTGTTTTTACTTCTAAACATAGTAGTCAATTCAAACAAAAGAGAAATGTAGTTATCATTAGATATTCTTTGATTGGTCATAATCTTCTTGGAACTGCTGAACTTCTTATTCTTGACTTATTGATTTAAAAATTTGTCATGTCAATTATATGTGAGAACCTGTAATAACTAATCATATAGGGGTTAATTGATGTGTACTTGTTGGTGAAATGGTGTTTTTTCCATATGCCAGAAGCAGTGAAGGCTAGACATCCGAAGATAACATATGCAGATCTATACCAGGTGAGTATGGAGTTGAAATAATTGGCATGCCAATTATGTTGACATTTATTTTTAGTATTTGTTTTGGGGGAGGGGAGGTAAATGATTCACCCATCATTTATAAACAAAGGTATGATAGAAACTGCATAAAATAGTGGATTTTCTTCTGCTGTTAAACATTGATTTGGATCGCTTGGCCTGATCATTGTTGACATCTGTGGCTGAGGTAGGGCAATAACGTGAAATGTTATAGTTTGATAAGTTTGTTCAATTTTTGAGGAATCATCTGAAGTACAACTCACAATTGGACAATGCTAGTTGCACTTTCACTTCATATCAGATCCATTATACATGTGAAGACTTAATTACAGTGAATGTGCATTACGCTTGTGCAGAATTGATCTTTTGACCACTAAGCATAATGCCAGTATGGTGTTCATGTCACAATGTTGAAGAATAAATTTTGGGCTTTGCATATCTGAGCTGACCATTCTTTTTAATTATTACTTGTTCTTTTAGCTTGCAGGTGTTGTTGCAGTTGAGATCACTGGTGGTCCTACCATTGACTTTGTTCCTGGGAGAAAGGTACTACGTTGTAGCTTCTTGAAAATATAACTTGTATTATGAATCACTTCTAATTGATTACTTGCTCTGTTTTCTTAGGATTCAAAAATTTCTACCAAGGAAGGGCGTCTTCCGGATGCCAAACAAGGTATCTTTATTGGTTTATTTTATCATATTCTTCAAATCATGAAGCGGTTTGTAAATGTCAAATACTTGAAAAAAATGTTTTGCTTGATGCTGTTTCCTGAATTACTTATAACTGTTAGCAATAGGCACCTGAAGTTTGCTCTCAGTTTTATTTTCTTTATTGTTTGACTAGATGATCATTGTTATATAATTAATAATTTTTTGATTTGCCCCAAGTAAATGGAAGAGAAGGAACTGAAAATATTTGAAATCTTAAATTTGTCATTTCAATGGTTGATTTTAGTATTTTTCCTTTAGTTTTTCGCTTTTCCTATATAAGCACGGCTTCAATTATGTCAATGAGGTTACCATTACTTTGTTATGATATGACTTGTACAATATAAAAGTATGGGTATATCGTGAGTATTGTAAAATTGAAAGATATTCAGTGAGGGATTAGGTTCATTAGGTTTCAGTGCTCTGTAGCGTTTATTTTAAAGCCAGATGAAATTCAAGTTACTGCCCACGCCATTGATTTAAATTTCTCATATATGACACTGCATGGGAGGTAAATTTAATGCATCCCATTGTAATTTTGGGTGGTAGGTGCACCTCATCTAAGGGATGTCTTTTACCGCATGGGTCTGTCTGACAAAGATATAGTGGCACTCTCAGGGGCCCATACTCTGGTGACTTTCTCCACTTGTTTGTAGAAAAGGTTTTTTTTCAAAAAAATTCTTGCAACATGGTGGTACCTATATCTGAGATTGCACATAGTGGGCAGATGAAACTGAACGTATGTGTTTGGCTATTGTGGTATAGGGAAGATGCCATCCTGAGAGATCAGGTTTTGAAGGCCCTTGGACCAGGGAACCTCTGAAATTTGATAACTCATACTTTGTGTAAGATTTGAACTGAGCTTCGCAAAATACTGCTTGTTTTATCCTTGAAGTAGGAATCATTTAGAATATAAAGCAATCAATTTTTCAAAATTCTTGTTGACTCCAGTGAACTGCTGAATGGGGAATCAGAAGGGTTATTACAACTTCCAACAGACAAGTGTTTATTGGAAGACCCTGCATTCCGTCGACATGTCGAATTGTATGCAAAGGTATCTTGCAATTTTTTCCCTTAATTTGTTTTCTTCTTTAAAAATATTACAAGAAAATAGACCCAACTCCCCCCTAATTCGGTGTGAGCAAGGTTTGAACCTGAGACCTCTTTTCCCAAGAGATTTTACTAGTTGCACCAACCAGCACCCACGATGTATCGTGTACTTATCTTAGCCAAATGACCCCATTGTCAACCAGGATGTATTCAATGATGCTATATATTTGTTTCTAGCTAATAAGCACTTTTGACAGTGTTCTATTATATGCTGCTAGCTGCACAATATCACTGCCTGAATAGTTTCAAATTTTGGTAATATTCCTGTTCAGTTAATTCTTTCTATTGTTAAACAAGTCCCACCTCTGCATTCATAGGGATTTGCAGAATCTAGGGCTGACATTGACCTGTCAACCCTTTTGATGACCATTAATCAAATGGCCCATCCAACATGAGTTCAGCCTTCCTACAATGAGACTGGGTTTGGATTAAGAACTGAATTTGGCCAACCTGAAACCTGTCTGATAGTACTTTTTTCTACTGTTGGTATCCCTCATTCATATTATTAGATGCTTCCGTGATTTTTAAGAAGTAAATTTAAAAATGTGGCATCAGGCTGTTTGGTCGGTATTTAGTTGGGTCAGGTTATAGTATCTTGAGTTGACATGAAATTGATCAAGCCTGGCTAATTGCCAGCAGCATGCCTCTTCCCCTTGGTGTGATCCCATTAAAGTTAGAACTCAGATATTTTGTGTGTAATAAATTGGGTCCCTGAACGAAAGCCTATAATTACCGAACAACAGACTATATAACACTTAATGAATTTTAGTTATCACCAACTTTTCTTCAAATAAACTTTCCGTCAAATTGGTCTCTTCTTGTCTCTCGCTATCACTACAAGGATAATCTTTTGCTTGTACTAGTTTCATTTATTTTGCCCAATTTTTTGGTCGGTGTCATATCAGGATGAGGATGCATTCTTTAGAGATTACGCGGTGTCACATAAGAAACTTTCAGAACTGGGGTTTTCTTCATCCGCCTCCAAAATAAAGGACTCCTCCGTATTAGCTCAAAGTGCTGTTGGAGTTGTGGTTGCTGCAGCCGTGGTAATCCTAAGCTACTTTTACGAAGTCCGCAAAAAGATGAAGTGAGGAAAACGGTGCTTGTTAGTACATTTTCATATATACCATCAGTTACTTATAAGTGAACTTTAGCTGGGATGGGAAGTTGTTATTTGTTCCTGATCATACTCCATTCTATACAGGCTCTACTAAAAAAGCCTTGCAACTATTATTGAATGACAGGAATATTACCTTCTCCAGCTTTTGCAATAATATCGATGGCGCGAGTTTTGGTAATTACCATTTCTTTTCTTCCTCTTATTTATTTTTCCTTGTGATAATATTTTAAAACCAACAATACTAGAGACGTGACATCAAAATTGAACTTGATCAATGCGAATTTTGACAAATCTGTAATCGCATATAACCAATTTTATTGGTGAGAACAGCTAGTAAACCTAATCATTTTGGTCTCACCTAAAATTATAGTTGCCCCTCAGTCATAATCAACCATACGATATGGAAGCATAAAAGATGCCATACAATTCTTTCCATAGTGCTATATTTCACTCATTTAATCTTTTTTAATGTTATAATATTATAATATAAGTCATTTATTTTCTTTTAAAAGTTTTATAATCAATTTTTATCATAATTTATACATATTTCCGAACCCGAATACGGGTAGACACTAAAAAAAGTGACCGACTGATATCACATTAAAACAAATAAACATTATTAATATTATATTATAAAGTGTGTAATGCTCTGTATAACTATTATTATAGTATTGTACGAGACTTATAGTTAAATTTGAAGTACAGTCCACTCTAATGATACGAGTGTACCCAATCTATTGAAAAGATGTCAAAATTTTTTTACAGAAAGTGGGAGTCCTACTTTTTACACCAATGGTTGATGAGAACCTTGTATATCTATAATGCCTGCCCTTTAAAATGTTTAAAATAATAGCCACGTGGTTCATTGAAACTAAGAGCTAAAAAATTAAAAGGAGTTCCACATCGAAATGACCACTGAATTGGGTTAGGCAAGGGTAAACTCCTCAGGTAGAAGGGCTTTTTTTCTCAGACAGACAACACCCCACGAATCTTGTTCTGTTCCAATGTACATCACTTAAGCACATGATATACACGTGCATGCTTCGCTGTCTCTTACTCAGTTTCCATTATCATTTGACAATCTTCATTCATGCCCTAAACCAATCACATGATTAAAAAAAATAATAATAATAAAAATATAATGTATATGTTAATCAAATTCTTCTTTAATTATAAAATAATTGGAATTGAGCTTACATATTAACTTGATCTATATTAAAAGAATTTAATGAGTTCGACTTTATTGAAGAATTAATTTTTTTAATTTAAATTTTTTACTTAAGTAAATATATTTATTATGATTTTTTAAGAGAGAGAGAGAGGGAGAAACCGATACACAAGTTGTACTTACCTTGATTTTTGCAATTCTTAAAATTTTTTTACCAATTTTAGTACATTTTTATTCTTTAAAAAAACTTTTTTAAATTTTGGATTCCCTGATAATTATTAAGATAATAATAATACTTGTATTCATAAATTTTATTTTTTAATAAATAAAAACAGAATTAATTTACTCTTAACAAATAGATATATAGAACTAAGAAAAAGGTCAATAATGCCGACTAAAATGAAAAACAACTCTTCCAATATTCAAATTTTCCAATAATAATATTAAATCCTTCACATCTTTGAGAATGAAAATTATGTATTATCAAAAATTGTTGATATTTACAATCAAGTGTAAGTTGGGGGGACTTAAAATACATATATGATATACCTCAAAATAAATAGGGGCGATCTTAGCTTTTACAAATAATTGGGAAGTCGAGATAGAATATTGATAAATATATATAATATAGAGAAAAGGACATTTGACTCCTAAGATTTGGTTTAAAGGGCACTTTAATTTTATTAAATTCAAAAATATTTATTATTATTATTTATTAATTTTTAATATTTTTTGGTGCAATAGTATTTTAAAATTTTAACTTTTTTTTTTATAGCATATATTCTAAAAGTAAAAGATAACAATCTTGACTTTCACAAATAATGGAGAGTTAAATATCCCCGTATAACCACCCCCCCACCCAAAAAAAAAAAAAAAAAGGAAAATGTTGTAAAAATTTCATGCCATAGGAAAGGATAAAATGTAAAAACTCACACCATAAAAATGGATGGAGTCTTACTCACTTACTAAAACTTGTAGCCGAGCACTACAACTAGAATGACTAACTACCAACTACTTATCCCGTGAAGAAATTATATTTGTTGTATTCATTTTAGGAAAGTTAGGTTGAGGATCTAATTACATTAAGCAAAAGATGTATTTCGCTTGTGAAAATTTTAAACCTTAGGGATCTAATTGTCATTATCCCTGTTAATATTTAGGCCTCCCTTTGTTTTTCCTTTTTGTGTGCATGATATTGTTGTTGTTCTTGTGGATTTGTAGGGAAATGGGAAAGAGGCTTTGGTAAATATATGTATTAAATAGAAGTGAAAGTTACCAAAATAACCTAACTGATTGATTTGATTGATTCATATAATGAGAGCCGTCCGATCAATTAATGAACATTGGTATATGTTGGATCAATCATTTTTACGTAGAATTCTTATTTTGTGAACGACATGTTTTCTTTCTTTCACTTCTCCCATTTTGGGCATAAATTTGGTAGCTTAATTTTTTTATTTTAGGTTGTTACTTCTGTTGAATTAACTAAACAAAACATAGGTATGCTTGAATAAGAAATTAGTTGGGTTTTTCTTGATAAAAATTTTTATATTTTAAAAATAAAAAATTAAATTAAAAGATTTAAGTAACTATTTTTTTAAATTATTGATCACAATAAAATAAAAATAACCATCAATATATATACTCATACACTATATGTAACAGTCGGGTAAGTTTCTTACACAAAATAATTCAAGTGCTGCAAAATGGAACTCTTAACTTATATGCCATTAATAATACCAACCATTTGGATAAAGAATAGTTAGGGTGTATTATTTAGATCAATTTATGCAAATAAAATAATTAAAATGAATATTAATATTTATCACATTAATTTGTATATATAAAATAATTAACGTCTGTTACATTAATTTTTATTAATAGAATTTTTAGTTATAATATTATTATTTAAAATTTTTATATTTTTTAATTGATAAAGGAAAAATTTATATCTTTTCCAATGTGAAGACATAAAGAATTCTTTATTTGGGGGGTGGGGGGGGAGAATGATAAGTCTATGTGCTAATATTGGTACCTTTATTAGTCCAACATCAAAAAGAGGACAGTGTTGAACTAGATAGATAGATTGATAGAAGGACAGTCAGAAAAGGTCAAAAAAAATAAAATTAAAATTATTTATAAAAAAAAAAAAAAATGGTGGGGAAAGAAAGAAAGAAAAAGTAGGTGAAATGCTCACAAAGTTGGGCTATCAATGAAAACTACTTCTACCCATGATAATAACTCTTACCAGCAAATCGAATGAATTTCATGGTGAGAGAGAGAAACCCTAAAATTAAAATGATTTATATCTTAAAATTTAATTAAATATATATTTTAATCTTATTAATTTTACTTTCTCAATTATAATTATTTAAAAGTTAAATATATGATATTATTATTATTATTTAATTTATAAATTAAAGTAACAAACTTTTTTGAAATAATAAAAGTTTATATTTAGAAAGTGGATTAATGACTTCTTAACTTTATATATTTTATTAATCATTAGATTCAAACACTTACAATATTAAAATTAAATTTTTAGTGTACATTATATATATATATACATATATATATAAGATTTAATTTTAACAGTTAAAAATATTTAAAACTAATCATTAATAAAAGGTATTAACAAAAAGTATAATTTTAAAGGGTTATTAATGCTTTCCGGTATTTTTACCTAAATCTCATGATTATGTGCGTTCTTATACCTAAAAAAGGATAAAAGATTTTTGTGTCTGCAAATTGAGATTGTAGAAGATAACAACGAAAAGGTAAATCAGCTTCTCCATCCCCACCCTTAACCCATTGTTGCCTAAACTTACACCACAAGGTTTTGACAGAGAGGGAGAGAGAGGAGGAAAAAAAAAGTTGGAAGGTAAACCCAAGCCCACAGATAACCACAACCACACTCATTCTATATATATACATATATATGTGTATATTGGCTTTATCTTTTTTCCATTCTCTTTCTTTCATCGTCCTGCCTTTCAACCCAACCTCTCTGGCTCTTCTAGAAGCTCCCTCTCTCTCTCTCTCTCTCTCTCTCTCTCATGCATGATGTTGTACCAATAGAATAAAGAACCACAACTACCGTCGTTCGTACTTACACAGAAGATTACACAAACCCACTTGTACACTGCATCTAACTGTCTACTTTATAAGAACATGATCATAAACCTATGTTTAATCTAATTTATCAATTTAAGGTATGTTTAGAATTAATTAGTTTTAAATAAGATGGTTGGTATTCATGTGTTCTATTTAGAATATACATGGATTCTTATTCTCTTTTTACAAAATAATATTGTAAAAATAAAAATTATTAGATTTAAATATAAAATTTTAAACTATATTATAATAGATTTTCGATTGTAATATTAAAAGAAAGGATATATTGGTGTTTGTAATTTTATTTTATTATTGATATTATACAATAATTAAGAATGGCGGATTTGATGAAAATTAAGAAATATGATAGGTTATTTAATTGAGAAACCAACCCACAAGGGTGTTAGTTCCAACAAGATACAATAAAATTAATATTAATAATTACTTTTCTTTTTTTTTTTTTACATGAATTAGGGAGAAGATTTTGAAAGTTAACTAAATCATTAAATCTTAAAGTATATAATATGGTATGGAGATCACAGAGTTTAATGAAAGACATAACTCAATAGGTAGGATTAAAAATAAAGCTTAAAAATATTACACATATACTTTGTAATAATTATTAATAGGTTAATAATATTCGGGTCCTTAAATTTTTATATAATCCAAAGGAAAATGTGATGTATCTATTTATATCAAATAAGTTTCTAATACATATTCAAATGATCAAATTATTTTTGTAATTTTAAATTTTGAACATCACATGTAATATTATATAACTTAATAACAAAGGGTATTTTAGTTCCGAGTAATTTTATATATCCCAGATTTTATTTCATACGATGTAATATATGGTGTAATAATATTTGTCAAATTAATAATATATTTTTATAATTTTTAAAATTGTTAATTACCCTTTCTATATATAGTGCGAGAGTCTTCAACCCTCATTTATTTAAGAAATATTTGATCACCAAAAAATAAAAGCATAAATGTTTTAGCGGTTATATATATATATATATGCAATTTGCCTCTAATTATAATTATCATCTCTAACTTGATTGTTATATCCATATTAAAAAAAATCATAATATATTATATTATTTATTTAATAAATATCACATTATTTTACAAAAAAAAAATAAAGAAAAATAACTAAAATTTAGACTACGTGAAATTGCTCTTTCTTCGTATAAAAAGGAATGGAGGACTGGTTTGGTATAAATAAGTAAACTATTTTTTATTCATAAAAACATTAAAAATAATGAATTCAAATGTTATTAATTCAATTATTAATTAAAAAAATAATTAAAGAATTAATATACAGCCTCACTTTATACCTACCTGAAGTTTACCCATAGTTAATGTTCCTTATTATATATGATTGATGCTAAGATCATCAAAGAAAGAAAGAAGGATGAGAGAGAGAGAGAAAATTTTAATACAAAATAAAAAATAAAGAAGCCCCCACACCGGCCACTCTCTCAAACCTGTCTCACCAAATCACATCTAGAAGCAATTAGGGTCACTGCCATTTTTTTATTTTAATTTTTTTAAATCTATATTTTTTCTTTTCTATTCTCTTAGTTATAATAGTCAACAGCCTATATATAACTACTCTCCTCAACGTCTCTAAAGGGCCGGCCTTAAATGTTTCTAAGCTGCAACAAAGAAATCGAAGACAACAAATACCTTCCATTTCTGCTTCCAGAAAACAAATAGTACAAAACAAAAACAAATTCATAAAACACTTCTAGCTATCTTGCTCTTGCTCTTCTAGTGTTACTTTGTAGTCGTTCTTCTTCTTCTTCTTCCAATGGGAAGATCTCCTTGCTGTGAAAAAGCTCATACAAACAAAGGTGCTTGGACCAAAGAAGAAGATGATCGATTGATTGCTTATATCAGAGCTCATGGTGAAGGCTGTTGGAGGTCTTTGCCGAAAGCTGCTGGACTTCTCCGATGTGGGAAGAGTTGCAGATTGAGATGGATCAATTATTTGAGACCAGACCTGAAACGTGGAAATTTCACTGAAGAAGAAGATGAACTCATTATTAAACTTCACAGTCTCCTTGGAAACAAGTAAGAGTAGTATATAGTAATACTACTACTGTTTTAACAAATTTTTTCCAAAAAAGATGTATATTTTGATTTTTTTTAATTTTTCCAGATGGTCGCTTATTGCTGGGAGATTACCAGGAAGAACAGATAATGAAATAAAGAATTATTGGAATACACACATAAGAAGGAAGCTTTTGAACAGGGGGATTGATCCTTTAACACATAGGCCATTAAATGAACCAGTTTCTCAAGCTGCTGCTACTTCTCAAACAACCGTCGATCAAGCTGCTGCTTCTGCTGCTAATGATGTGACAACGATATCTTTTCCAGCTGCTGCTGCTGCTGCTGCTGCTGCCGCTGCTGCAAATATTAAAGAAGAGAAAGAGAAAAAGACAATTGGGTTTGCGTGTAAGGAAGAGATTTTACATCCTCATCATCACCATCTTTATTATCAAGTACTAGAAGAAAGATCATGTCCAGACTTGAATCTTGAGCTCCGAATCAGTCCTCCATCACAGAGACCTGATCACCATCAGCCATTGAAAACAGGAGGAAGAAGCCTTTGTTTTGCTTGTAGCTTGGGATTACAAAACAGTAAAGATTGCAGTTGTAGTATTAATGGGATCGGTGGCCATGGCAGCAGTAGCAGCAGCAATACTTGTTATAATTTCTTAGGTTTGAAATCTGGTGTTTTGGATTACGGAGGCTTGGAAATGAAATAAAAATAAAAAAGAAGAAAAAAACTGAACTGGGGTTTGAACTTGATTAGTAATCATGTAGCTGAACAGATTAAAATTAATATTATTACCTTCAAAAATGATATTCTCTCTAATTTGTTTGTTATTATTAGTGCAGGGTAAAATACAACTGGTTAAAGTTCCGAAATTTTACTGCAATATTATTATAATGTGTTTTTATTATATATGTATATATTTATTTTCTGTATTTTAATGTACAAAAAGATTTTCTATTTTTGGATTTTTTACTTTTTACTTCCTCATCTTTTCCAAGATAAAAGTTAGGGTTTGTCAGATCCCAACCAGAATTTTCGAAATGGCCATGTTATTATTGCTGCTGGTACCATGTACACCAGCTATATCAGGAAGGAAGGTAGAAATAATAAATTAATTAAGAGAGAGAAAGAATTGAATAAATAATAATAATCTAACGTTGGATCTATATTAATTTCTTTTCATTCCTTTTCTTTTCTTTTCCTATAAATTTTACTTCTCAAGAAAAGAAATCACAAATTGATTTATACATATTAACGAATATAAACAAAATTTTCCTTTTATATTTCGCACACCTTGATTCTACTTCACCCTTTACACAATCTCATAGTTAAATAGAATGAACAGCTTATAATTTTACAAATACTCGCTCGAGCCTTTAAATAGAAGCAAATTCATTAATTTAAAATATATAACAAAAAACTTATATATATCGTGTCATTTGATAATAAGATTGGATTTTATGACTTAATTCTTTTTTTTTATTTTCCATTATCATATATGTGTATATATATACGATAAGATTCTTTTGGAGTTAATTTGTCTTTATGGTCAAAAGTTAGAATTTTCATTTTTGTGAAGCAAATTGCAACGGATAAGTTGTGAGAGGCTGAGAAATAATGAGAAGGAAAGGATATAAATGAAGTGGAGGTGGTGGGCAACCTATCTCTTCCACTAGATCAAAAATTAAAAGCATAAAACAAAAAACAAAAACAAAAAAATAATTATCAAATGTGTGAAGAAACTAAAACCATCTTACCCCATAGTGAGTACCATCCTTCTACCAACCTAGAATTAATGATCTTATGGCCATATGACCCAACCAACCAACCATAAACACAAAAAATAGGATAGATTTTAGAAAACCCTAACTAGGGTTTTATTGCTTTTGTTTCTTTCAAGCCATGTTGATTTTTTATGTACAAGTATACTATTACAATCAATATATATATAATTATATGATAGATGCGTTTGTATTAAATTTCTACTCATATTTATATATTACTCAATTTTTTTTTTCTTTAAGTTTAAAAAGTTCTGCATTAAGTTTTTGTTACCAACCTGATGTGGGTCTATTCTCATTAATGATATGATCAATTTGGTAGAAAAAAAACGGTTGGCATCATCATCCATGTCTTTTCACCATTCGAAAAGTGTTTTCTAATTCATCCCAACTTGGCCATTGTGCAAGCAATAACTTGATAGATATACATACAGTGGATATGAAGGAGTTCGAAACATCCAAATGTCGACTGCGTCTATTTGTTTATGAGTAGGCAAATGTAAGTAATGAAAGATGTAATTAAATTAGTGGTTATTAATTTGTTCTAGAAGAGTTTTAAGGTTGTAAAGTACATTGAATCTATAGGTAGCCGCAAAAAATGTTTACCCACTTGACAACTACATTTTTATGAACTGGGTATTCATTGTATAGAGCTAAATTCGATATTAAATAGATAAATAATTTAATAAGAGGAAATTTTGATATGTTGTTAGAAAAAAATCTACTCTTCAAATAAATTGTAATTTTTGTTTGAAATGGAAGTTATTGTCATTGCTAATATGAGCTCTTAATGTGAATATTATTTTATAAATTACTTTAGATTGACCAAAAATATAAATAGGAGGTCAAGGAAGTAGAGCCAATTAAATCCAAATTGCTACCTACCGTCACTCACTTAACTTTCTTGTCATATGGGGTCAAGTGTTGCATGGCCTTTCACTAATTTGGGCTCTCTCCATGAACCACCAAATCAAAATATTCATCATGACAATAACAATAACAATAATAATAATAATAATAAGATTGGATGCTATACCAACTTCATATTAAAACAATTTCACAAGTAGTGAGGTGTTAGAATTGATGACAAATAATTTAGGGCATAATAATTTGCTTAAAATCATCCAAACAAGAAAGAGATGAATCAAAAAAAGTTCTGAAATAATTATAAAATTGAAAAAGAATAGAGAGTTCTAAAAAATAAATGGACCCAAATGCTAAAGGACATGATTTTGTATCTACTTTGAAGCAAACATCCAAAAAAACAATGGCCATTTCCCTTATTTAAAAGCTAGTCACTTCTCAACAATTCACCAATTTCTTTATCTTTTTCAAAGGTGTTAGGTAGACACATTAGAAGCTTCCATTAGATATTTTATTTAAAATTTTATTTTATTTTCTCCCCTTCATCTCTTACTTTCCAAGAAAATTATACAAGAAGGCAGCTAGGTTTAGTTACATTAAATTAATTATTGCTTTTATCTTTCCCTCTATAGGATAAGAATTCTTCCTTACCTTCATTCTTAATACTTCCAACTTCCACCAACATGGAATCACATGTACTGCCCTTGTTATGGGGGGTCTTCTCTTTGATCCATTTGTTTGGCCATTATTTAATTATTAACTAAATCCATGCCTTGATTTGGTATTTAAAGGTTTACTGTAATTCAGATTATTTAAATAATATTTTATAAAAAAATCAAATATTTTTGAGATCAACGTATTGCGACTGTATCATATTAAATATTATAATTAATTATTGCATTTTTAAAATTAGAAAAAAATACAACAATCGTTATGTATATATTTTTAATTATTTATCTCTAATATCTCAATTATTTTCAAAAAGAAAAAATTTATTTTTACAGGGGAAGATTAATAATATCACATGTCTCTCTCTCTCTCTCTTTTTATTTAAATGAGTGGATATGATGAAGCAGTGGAAGTTTATACTCCAAAAAGATAGTACCAAATCCTAAGGGCAGGTACACCTTCCTTTCTTGGTAGTACCCAAATCTAAAGCAATAGTCAATATATAATTCATTAAAAGTTTCAACTTCCTTCTTACTCTTATTAAACTAAAGTTTATTTGTTTGAATTTTTTTTATTTTTTATTGCAACCACAATAATATTTTTAATTATAATTATATTAAAAATTAAATATATTAAATTATTTTTATTTTTGTTAAAATTCACATATTAAATTAATAAATTAAATTTTTTATAAGTATATTAAAAATAATTAAATTAAAATATATATTTAACCCATTGTGTATACCTTTAAAAAAATGCAAGGAACTATGCCAAAAACTTGATCCGTGATGGCATGAGTGTATGGAGATTCAAAAGTGAAGGGCAAAATAGTAAAATTGGTATAAGAGTAAAACGTCTGTATCCCACTCGCTACCAACTCCACTCTTTTTGGGCGGTAGTTGGCAGCCGTCCGACGTAGGCTTCATGTGCGCGGTTGCGACGGCGGGCCCACCTTCTGTCGCTGTCGTTCAGTCGACGTCTCAATTTTGTGGGACAATAGGGTTATTGAGACCCAAAACTCTACCCTATTTCTTATCTACAACCTCGCCCTTTTCCCTTTTGCCTTTTTCTTTCTTTCTTTTTTTTTTTTTCCAAATAATATCTTTTCAATTATTTTTTTAAAATTTTCAAATATTAAAAAAAAGAAAAAAATTGTACGTCTAAGTAGATATCTGACATTAAAAAATATTAATATTTAAAAATAAATATTATAACAAAAAAATTGACATTTTCTTAGTTTGATGTGAGCAAAATTCTGATTTGTAGTTTTTATACTATTTTAAAAAATTTATTAGTTAAATTAGTTAATATTTATAATATTATTTCTATATATAATATGTTGTATACATATTTTATTTTTTAAGATATTAAAAATATTTTTAAAAAAGAAAATGTTATTTATTAAAAATGTTTTTTATAAAAAAAAATAAAGCCTCTTGTAATAGCTAAAGTTTCTTGAAAATTATAATATTTATGTAATATTTTAAAAATTAAATTAAGAACATTTTTAATAATACTAATTATATATTTTTATATTAATATTTACATATAAAATTTTATTTAAAAACATTTGTTGATACTAAATAAAATCTAAACGATAATATTTTTATACATTAATTTGATTGGTTACAAATATTAGCCTTTCCAAAATTTTGATTGGTAGTCGTTCGATCCTTCCAATGCTTTGAAAATGAAAGGCGTCGATGTACAAATCTCACTCTTTCTTTCCTGCTGCATTTTTTTTTTTTTTTTTAAATTTTAAAAAATAATCATAGTGAAAGTCAATCACATGGCTAATAATACTCAATGCATTAATGTATTAAGTCAGTCAAGCACATAGCTATTAACTTCTAAGGGTTAACCCATTTCTTCTCCAATGTATAAAATATAAATCCATTGCTACTTCTCTCATAAATTTATGCAAAATAATATTAAACAATAATAATAATTAATTTTCCACCTATTCAACTAATTTTTTTTTCATATTTTTAATTACTTTCTTGCACTTTAGTACTAATTCAATAAATAATATTTCATTTGCTTTAAAATAAAAGAAAATTTTGGTATTAATTGATACAATATTATATAAAATAAAATTCAACTCTAATAAAGTTGGTATAAAGAGATTAATGAGATTTCAAGAAAAAGAAAATTGGGTTTTCTAAAATATTAAATTATAGTGAAAGTGATATACATATATATAATATAGTTGTTACATTAGAAGAAAAATGAAGAAGAAGAAGGTGGGTGCACAATTAACACACCGGTACAATATAGCAAACATCTAGCTGGTGGGAAAAAGTTGACAAAGTTTGGTGAGATATGTTATAAATGCATATATTATAAAATAATAAATATTAAAATAAACAAATAAAAAGAGAGGAAGAAGAAGAAATGGGTTTGGGGGAAGAGAGATAAGCATTAAACAAATAAGGGATGAAGAAGACATTGACACCTCATTTAGTATAAAAATTGACTTACCCTAGTTTGTGAGGTTTATCCTTTATTTGTAGTTTTATTTGTATCATAATTTAAAAATTAAAATATTGTCAATGAAAAATTAAAGTTAAATTTTTATTTTAAAATATAATTATAATAAAATTTTTATTAAAGAATATAATGTGAGGGTCTATATACATATTTATTTATTTTCTTATATATGATAGTAAATATCATTTATTTTAATATTTTAATTGATATGAATCAATTCAAGTTGTTACCCATAAACCATGACTAGAAATAAATTTATGATAATTTTATACGAAAGAACTCATGATGAAGAGTTGATTTATGGTGATGGTGAATCGTAATGTGTGACTAACAATGATTTTGTTGAAATTTGATCGAAGTTATTACTAGCGACTCCAGCGATTGTTTGCAGCGAGATTTGGTCGAAATTTGATCGGTTTTGTTGTGTGAGTAATTGGATAGCCTTGATCGATGGTGAAGACGGGCATAACGACGACTGTCGACGACGTGTCTTGGCCCTCTAGGGTTACAGTTAGTTTGCTTTAAAAAATATTTAATAAATAATTATTTTTAAAATTAATCATAAATAAAAATATTAATATATTACAGATAATATTGTTAAAATAAAGATATTTTAAAATACAATTAGAATTAATTTGTATTTACATTATATAAAATTGAAGTAATTAGGATTTGTATTGACATAAAAATTCGTATAAAATTATGTTGCATTGAGAAAATATTGAAATGGTTTATATTTTATTTACGTATAAATTGATATATAATAATTATTTATTAAATGTAAATAATAAATAAAATATTATATATTAAAAATATTTATCACATTAATTCTATAATTTTTTAAACATAAATAATAAAAAATATTGTTTTTATAAATTTTATTATAATAATTATTAATTAACAAAAACTAAAAGAATAAAATGTGGGGATATTAGTTAAATTTAGTTAAATGATTATTTTATTTTATTTTTATAAAGAGTTTAAATATTAATTACTAATGGATAAAACTCACGGAAAAGGATATGAAAGTTAGTTTTTCGACAGTAAGATACTGAAGTGTCATTTTTGCCTATTAACAGGGGGGTCAGTGTCATTACGCAACAAACTTACAGACAGATGGGAATGGAAGGACGGTGAGATGAGATGGATGAGGATAGGGATGATTGCGTGTGGCTAACATACATCGAAGTTGATATTGTTAGGTCGGGGTCGATCGGTAATTGATTGATTGATTGAAAATTCATGATGATGATTGATTCCCACATAAACTCCCTTAGTCAACCCACCTTCAACGTTATCTCACTTTTACTAATTTCTATATCGCCTGTTAGTTACTATAATTTATTTTATATCCTTCTTTCTTCAATTATTGGCATTCGAGGACCCCAAGTACCAAGTACCATAACCAAATTCGAAAAGAAAAAATTCTAAGCCCAAACCCTAACCTTTTGCTATTTCATGATTAGGTTAGAAAGATTTCAATTAATAGCAAATTCATTATTGCCGAAGATTTTTAATTTTAATAACAAAATAATTTTGGTAAAAATCTACTTTATTGGCTGCTAAATATTAATAAATATTTATTATATAAATCTCGAGAATTCGATCAAATAATTTATAGTAGTTTAAATAACTAATTTTATTTTAGGGTCACTGTGTATTTGACTACAAAAATATGTACAGAATGAGTAGAGCTTGAGTGCAAAAAATATAAAATAAAAAATATTTATTATAAAAGGATATATTATATATTTGTTTCTTCTCCATTTTATTTTTACGACGTGCAAAAATTAGAATATCTGTTCTCTCTTTACTCTCTTAATTTATTTGTAAAATTATAATTAAATTATTGAGAAATTAATATTAAACATCAATATTTTTATTACTTAAATATATAAAAGTTCTCTTTTTAATTAAATTCGTATGTCAATAAATTATATATATATTATACAAAAATAATTTATTTTATCCAACTAAATAAAACATATATCTCAATAATAGAACTTAAATATAATATAGATAGTGTATTAATTTAATTTAGATGAAATTCAAAGTATGATTCCTATTTGATATATTTAAAAAAAATTACAAAAAAATCAAAATTATAGTTTAATTAGTATTATAATAATTTAACAATGACTTATATATATATATATATAAAATTACAAAAAAATCAAAATTATAGTTTAGTTAGTATTATAATAATTTAACAATGACTTATATATATATATATATATATATTAAATTTAATAGTATATGCGCTCATAAATTGATATATGACATTTAAAAATAGAAATTCAATATTAAATTTATAATAATTTACCAATGACTTAAATATAAAAATATGTATTCAATAAAAAAATGTGTTTAAATTTAGAAAGAAAAAGAAAAAGAATTATTGTGTGATATATTTTTCCAAATTAAGTTATTATTTGTAAAAATTAGTTTTTGGCTCTTATTAACATAAAAATTTTAATATTATAATATTTAATTTTAAATATCACAAATATTAAATATACATAACTTGATATTAAAGCGTAGAAAACGACTTTGCCATCAAGTTTTGACACTAAAGTGCATATAATCATTTTCCGGGAATTAGGGACTTCTTTGTTATAAATGAAAATGTTATGTCTAAATTTAAAAAAATATAAAAATTTAGTGTCCTGAATACTTATTAATTAAAAGTGATCTTTAAATATATCCATTTTTACCTAACCTCATATTTTAAAGAAATATTTAATCTGTTCGCTAAATAAACGAAGAAAATTGAAGGTTGTGTATATATGCGTCGTGATCCAAGTAGGTATACCATATTTTTATATCCCCACCTATATATAACATTGATGTTGAAATTTATAATTAATTAAATTTAATGTGACAACAACATGATATTTAATCTAAACCGTTTCTTGGTATTTATCATATTATAATGTTTGTTGGTATAGGTCATTTTGAATGTAACACTGTGTCACATTATGTGGGATACTTCTCTTTCTATAATTAAAAGAAAATTATAAGTATTTATTAATATATGATTTTACATTTTATTAGAATATTTTGTTAATTTAAAGAAAATTTAAAACACAAACAAATCAAAGAATTCCAAGTAATGATGATGAAGTAGCATAACATCAAGTAAGTAGTTGTGTTTCCAACTTCCAAAGGTTTCCAAAGTAACTCAATGATGACAAAAATTAAGGTTGTCTTGTGGACTTTTTTATTTTTGAATTTCCAACTAATCTTTGGAAGATTAATTCCATTTTTCAAAGTATAAGATTATTCAAATGTACAAACTTTGCAATTTCTAAAAAAATTGTGGGTATTTTTTCTTACATGTATTACAGTGATATATATTTAAACAATATATTTTTTAATTATAATATTAAAGAAAAACATGTTATTATTTTTTATTATTTATTAATTGAGGATGATTTGCTATGAAAATGTTTGATCAAGTTGGACTTCAAGGTTAGTTTAGGCGACTTTGTATGGCAATAATAGAGAGAAGAATTTTCAACAAAATCAAATTTCCATGCGGGGGAAAAGATGGTAGCAATTTATATTGTAATTGGTAGCAGGTTAAGGGGATTGAATAGAATAGAATAGAATAGAATTGTAGGCCAAAATTGACAGCAGCCATCAGTCAGCAGCTAGATAGAGATGTGCTGAAATTTTCATCTTAGATTTCTTTCAAACACATTTAGAAAATTTATTTTAAGTTGGGATTAGGTGAGTAATTTAGAGTAATGAAATAGAAAATTTGACATTTATCATCAATAATGGTATCTTATAAGATAAATTTTTTTTTACTAACATTAGTCATAAGTAACTGCCACTACTAAACATCATGATATTAATTGTCAATGTTGTTTATTTTTATTTAATTAATACTATTATATCACATCAATTTATAATTTTTAAAAAAATTTATATCTCTAACACTATTTAATATATAAAAATAGAGACTCTAATTACCTCTAATTAAGATGGTGGTAGATGAGGTAAAACTCACTTGGGATTTTTGTCCGAATAGAATGTAGTTTACATATGCATGGATTTAAAAAAGAAGATTAAGAACAACTTATTAGGTGGATCTAATATGGCTCTTCAACGAGCTTCATAAAGTTATATGATTTGGACGCAAAGAATGACAAAATATATGGCATCTCAGATAGTGCCTTGAGAGAACCAATATCTAATATGGGTACCAAAGTAAGGTTGCCCAAATAGGTCTTCGATAGCTAATACAGGTACTTTTGTAAAGGCCCATTAAAAAAATGTTAAGACACAAATATAAATACAATGGTTTAAGTTCTTATCTTCAAGTCTGATCTTTTCGATCAAGTGGTAAATTCAACTAGCCTCTTTCAAAAGCAAAAATTGAATAAATAAAAATTGTAAACTATGAATAATTATTAACAATAATTTATTATAAAAATTAAATTAGACAATATTTTGCTAATTTTAGTCATGGATCAATATTTTCAAAAATTTTAGAAAATGAATACACTGTCCAACCCAACACAATTTTTTCCGACTCCTAAAACATTTCAAGATAATGGAGCCTAACACGATCTACACTTCTACCATAAACTCTGTTATCTCAAACTGATTCTTGAGACCTGATATTAGGATTCAAAGATACAATACTCTTCACCATGCAACTTCCTCGCCATCAACTGAAACAAATTCATGCATTTTACAGAAATTTTCTTAATACATTTGCTCAATTTCATAATCATGGCATGCATGTGACAATTCAATGGTATGCATTTATGATAAAAAAAAAAGGTCTCAGATAAATACCATCTGCAAAACAATATTGTGCCCAACTTACCAAGCAAATCTTTGCAAGCCACAAATATGAGAACTGTTCCAACACACTATGAAGTCACTAATCAGCATTGCAAGAGAAATGTAATGTTTTCCACTTAATGAAAATCTAGGTTTCTTTTGGAGGGGCCTTTTTTGCAGCCTCTGCTGCTGCTTTCTCGGCTTCAATCTCAGAGACAATGGCGTCAATTTCTGCTTCTTCAAGTTGTCGTAGTCCATGCTCTTTTGTCATCACAGCAATTTCTATGTTCTTGCCTCCACTCTCAACAACCTAATAATAAAACACCACAACTCAAAAAGTTATAGGGGTGAAAGGAAAGATAATTACATATAGCATATGAAATTTTACAGCTTTAATGTAATTCCAGGTCAGGCCATTGGCTGTGATCCCGAACTTGTAGTGCTTTACCTTTCGTTACCTTCTAATACTTTATCTTTCATTTTTTCTCAAACAAGTGGGAGAGGAAAAGAAATCTTTTTGAACCATTCAATTTTCATAAAATCTTTTCGATAGAACCAACAGCTTAAAAAAGGTACACGCATGATGTGAATACTTGCCCCATTACAGTTAGTTGTAACACGCAATGATGATATATGTGGAAAGGAATAATAAACGAACAAAGAATACAAGAGTAAATGATGACACATGAAAGTTATTAGTGAAATTTGGTAAGAAACCATTGACACACTAGTAGGAGACTATTTGATATACTATGAAAACTTGGATTATCCAGATAAGTAGCATCACTGTGTCCACATGAATGATGTTTTTCAAATCTTTAAATCTGAAAATTCTATACCCATTAATTTTTTTAGAAAGACTATACCGATTACTTACGTAAACTGAAGAACATAAAACTCAATAGCAGACAAAATTTAACAAGATTAGCTTTATATATAAGCAAAAGTTACTCAAATATGTTGCTTGCTTAGTGTCTAAACAGCTGAAACTTACCAAGCAACAATCGGATGCAGCATCTTGTATTCAATTCCAACATTTATTTATTACACAATATCAAAAAAGAATTTCAACTATACTAAAGTATTAGACAAGCAAATGCAGGTTTTGAAAACAGTACTTGAAGAGAATCTTGTAACTAATAATTAAAATTGGTAGCATCAACAAAGAATAGTTATGCATTGAAATTAAAAGCCAAAAGGTTACACGTGCATGTATGAAATTAACAACTTATTTCAAGCTTTGTTTCTTATCAAAAATTGAAAAAAAAAAAAAAAATTACTTCAAGCAAAGCACGGATGGCCAACTTCACCGTTTCTTGCCCTGAAGTTTCTTTATAATTGTTCTCGAAGAACTCCC
>JAWDEX010000015.1:2316530-2366411 GCA_035221805.1 Trichilia hirta | reverse complement strand
GAAGGCCCTTGGACCAGGGAACCTCTGAAATTTGATAACTCATACTTTGTGTAAGATTTAAACTGAGCTTTGCAAAATACTGCTTATTTTATCCTTGTAGTAGGTGTCATTTAGAATATAAACCAATCAATTATTCACAATCCTTTTTGATTCCAGGGAGCTGCTGAATGGGGAATCAGAAGGGTTATTACAACTTCCAACAGACAATTGTTTATTGGAAGACCCTGCATTCCGTCGTTATGTAGAGTTGTACGCAAAGGTATTATGCACTTTTTTTTTTACCTTAGTTTATTTTCTTTTTTAAAAATATTACAAGAACATAGAACCAATTCCTCCATAATTTGATGTTAGTGGGGTTTGAACCTGAAACCTCTTGTACAAAGAAATTTTACTAGTTGAACCAACCGGCTCCCATAAGGTATTGAATACTTATCTTAACCAAATGATCACATTGTCAACCAGGCTTTATTCAATGATATTATATATTTATTTCTAACTAATAAGTTCTTTTGACAGTGTTTTTTATATGCTGCTAGCAGAACAATATCATTGCCTGAATAGTTTCAAATTTTGGCAATACTCCTGTACAGTTTATTGTTTCTTTTGTTAAACAAGGCCCGCCTCTGCATTCATAGAGATTTGCAGAATCTAGGGCCTACGTTGACCTGCCAACCCTTCTTATGAACAATTAATCAAATGGGTTGTCTTACATGAGTTCAGCCTACTTACAAAAAAGGTTGGGTTTGGATTAAGAACTGAATTCGGCCAATCTGAAACTTGTCTGATGGTACTTTTTTCTGGTGGTGTTGTTCCACATTCATACTACTAGATGCTTCCATGATTTCTTAAAAGTAAATTTAAGAGGTGGTATTAGGTTTTTTGTTTGGTAGTTAGTTGAGTAGTGTTTTGAGCTTACCAGAAATTGATCAAACCTGGCTCGTTGCCAGCAGCACACATCTCCCGGTTGGTGTGATCACATTAAAAGTTAGAACTGGAATATTGCTGTGTAATAAGTTGGGTCCAGGACAAAAGCCGACCATTACCAAACAACTGGACTGTAACACATAACGAAAATGATTGTTGCCAAGTTTTCTTCAAATAAACTTTCCCTTAAACTCTTCTTTTTGTATCTCACTATCATTACAAGTATAATCTATTACTTCTTGTAGTTTCTGTTTATTTTGCCCAATTTTTTTGTTTCCTACCATACCAGGATGAGGATGCATTCTATAGGGATTATGCAGCATCGCACAAGAAACTTTCAGAACTCGGTTTTTCTACATCTGCCTCCAAAATAAAGGATTGCACCGTATTAGCACAAAGTGCCGTTGGAGTTGCCGTTGCTGCAGCTGTGGTGATCGCAAGCTACTTCTATGAAGTCCGCAAAAAGATGAAGTGAAAACAAGGTTGCTCGATATATGCATTTTCATCAGTTATTTACTAGTGAACTTCAGCTGGGACGGGATGTTCTTATTTGGTCCTTATCAAGCTATATTCTATATAGGCTTTACTTAAAAGGCCAGCAACTAGATTAACCATAATAATAGAAGGAATTTATTTATATTATTTATAAGAGGTGAAAGAATTTTTTTTATAAAATAGGAATGTCCCACTTTGTTTAAGAAAAAATCTATAATACTGAAGAGAAAATTTAGGTATCAATAATAGAATTGAGATGAGTCGGTGAATGGAATGTATAAAATTAAAAAGTCTAGCCACGCATTTCATTGAAACTAACTTAGAGGTAAAAAATCGAAAAGATCCCATATCGAAAACAGCCACCACGAAGTTAGGGTAAGTAAGGGTAGTCTCGTCAGGCGGCTTGAAGATTTAGGGGGTACTTTTTTGGGTGAGTAAGGGCAATCTCGTCAAATGGCCTGAAGATTGAAGGGGCCCTTATTGGGCAGGTAGCGCCCCCCCAATCTTGCTCTGTTCCAATGGGCATCCCGTAAGCACATGACATACACGTGCAGGCTTTGCTGGCTCTTAAGCACAGTTTCCATTATCATTTGACAATCTTCATTCATGCCGTTAACCAAATCACATGATTAACAATAATATATATATAAATAAAGACGATCTTAATTTTCATAAATAATGGAGAAATAAAGACTTTTATATATACATAGATTAACTATAAAAACTCGCCTCATAAAAATGGATGGAATCTTGACACTAATTAAAACTCGAAACCACCATGCAAACAATACAACTAGAATGTTTCTAAGCTACGAACCACTTATCCTGTGAGCAAATTATCCTTGTTGTATTGAATTTTTATCATTTTTAGGAAAGTTAGGTTAGGGATCTATTTACTATAAAAGCACAAATTATGTTTTATTTGGAAAAATTTAAAATCTCAGGCATCTTATTGTTATTATCCCAGTTGTTATTATTATTATAATTATTTAGGCCAATCCTTTCCAGCTATTCTTCCCCTTTTTGTGCGCATGACAATTGTTATTGTGTATATGTGCATTTGCAGGGAAAGAGACTTTTGTAAATACGTGTATCAATTAGAAGTAAAACCTACCTACCTGTTTGATTGATTGATATAATGAGGGCCGTCGATCAATTAATGATTGTTGGTATATGTCGGATCAATAATTTTTTGTATATACTTTCAATTTTGTGAAACAAGATGTTTTCTTTCTTTCTTCTACTTCTATCCATTTTGGGCATAAAATTAGGTAGCTTAAAATTTTTTTCTTACTCTCATTGAATTACTTAAAATAGAACATATGGTATACTTGGGCAAGAAATTAGGTGGGTTTTTCTTAATAAAAAATTTTGTATTTAAGAAAAAAATAAATTAATAAATTTAAGTAACTTTTTATTTTAAATTTTTTTGATTAAAATAAAAAAAAAATTATTGATATGTATACAAACTCATTCATACGAATTGATAAAGTAATGTTGTATTATTATCAAAAATCTTTTGTTACTATACTAGCGTAGGAGAAATAAATAAAATGAAATATATGACAACGATACAAATAATAATGATAAATAGTATCTGTCATATTAATTTATATAGACATAACAATTAGTATAATTGGTGTGTGCTGTATCAATTTGTATTTATAATATTATTGCTTAAAATTTTATATATTTTTTAGTTGATAAGGTAAAAATTTATATTATTTTTAATGTGAAAAAATAGATTTCTTTTAGTGGGTATAGAGAATAATAATGATAAATCTATATGATAATATTGGTTCAACATCAAAAAGAGGGATGTGTTGAACTGGGTACAAGGACAGTCAGAAAAGGTAAAAATTAAAATTAAAAGGAAAAAGAAAGAAAGAAAAAAAGTAGGTGAAATGCTCACAGATAATTACACAAAGTTGGGCTGTCAATGAAAACTACTTATGCCCATGATATTTAACTCTTACCTGCAAGCTGAATGAATTTCATGAGGAGAGAGAGAGAGAGAGAGAGTATATATATATATATTATTTGTATAAACATTAATTTGTTAAAAAAAATTTATTAATTTGCATAAATTTTTTAATATTTTCTCATTTATTAAAAATTAAATATATCATATTGTTGTTATTTTTTAAAATAATAAGACTAAAGTATATATTTGTTTAAATCTTAACGACTTGTAAGTGAAACATTTTTAAAAGATTTTTTCCTTTGCAAATTGAGGTTATAGAAGATAACGACAAAAAGGTGAATCAACTTCTCTATCCCTGACCAACCCCTATCCCATTGTTGCCCAAACTTACACCACAAGGTTTGAAAAAAAAAAAAAAAAAAAAAAAGGAAAGGAAAGGAAAGAAAAGTGGAAGGTGAACCAAAGCCCACATACAACCATAACCACACTCATTATATAGCTTTTTTTCTTTTGGTTTTCTCTTTTTTAGTTCTCTTTCTTTCATCATCTTCCTTTCAACCCAACTTCTCTAGCTCTTCTAGAAGCTCTCTCTCTCTCTCGTGCATAATATTGTACCAATAGAATAAAGAAGCACAACTACCATTGTCGATACTTGTACACAAGACTACACAAACCCACTTGTATATTTATTTATATAATATATAAATTTTCTACCAATAGCCCATTACATCTAACTATCTACTTTATAATAACATGATCATAAACCTATGTTTAATCTAATTTATCGATTTGAAGTATGATTAGAATTAATCACTTTTCAATAAGATGGTTGGATTTGAGTTTATGAATAAATCAAAATTATTCCATTTAAATACAGAGTTCTAAGTTATATTATAATAACATTAAAATATATATATATATTTAAAATTAACTTGTGGTATAAATTTTAATTTACTATTAATATTCTATGACAATGATTAAAAGTGAATTAAATATTGATGAAAATTAAGAAATGTAATGGATCATTTAATTAAGAAACCAATTCCAACAGCAAGATATAAGAATACTAATATTAATAATTAAAATTTTTTACATGTTTTTTGGAATATGTTGTTTAGTGATGTGACGAGTTAGGAGAGAAGATTTAGATAGTTAACTTAATCATTAAATCTAAAAGTATATAATATGGTTTGGAGATCACAGAATTTAACGAAGACACAATAGATAAGATTAAAATAAAGCTTAAAAATATTACATATTGTGCTGCCTATATACTTTATAATAATTTTAATAGGTTCATAATATTTCAGTCCTTAAATTTTTATATAATTACAAAGGAAAACATGCATTAACATGATGGATCTGTTATATCAAATAATTTTATAATTAGTAAAAATGTTTAGAATTCGATCAAATTCATATAATTTGCACAATTCGATCCACTTCGATTTATATGTTATGGATTAGTGGATAACATACAAATTAAAAAAATTTGAAATTTGCATAACATAAATTGAATTGTGAATTTGTACTATAAATCTGTAAACTATTCGCAATCAAAAATTATTTTTTAAAAAAAATTATTATTTATAATATATAAATATAAATAAATAATATATTATTTAATTTATATAACATAAATTGAATTCTGAATTTGTACTATAAATCTGTAAACTATTCGCAATCAAAAATTATTTTTTTAAAAAAATTATTATTTATAATTTATAAATATAAATAAATAATATATTATTTAATTTATAATAAAATTAAAATTAAAACTCAATTATTACTTAAAATATATAAAGTTATTAAATTTATTTTTTATATATAAATACAATTTTTTTATAAACTTGTAGATTATTCCTCTTACATGCTTGTTTTTCGTAAAGTTTGATTTGAAATAATGTAGTTATATGTTGATTTTTGGTGTTATTTAATTTTGAAATAATATATTTGTAAATTTTTTTATCATTTTATTTTAAACTTATATATTTGAGTGTTTATTTTAAAAATTTTTTATTTAATAATTAATAGATCAATATTAAAATTATATATTTTTAGTACGAGAGTTTGCACCTTCTCATTATTAAAAAAATTATAATGGCATATATTTTAAAATTATAACACACACACGCATATATAATTTTAGCTTTCAGTTAATTAAAAATGTTACCTGGTATTTGATATTATACTAATATCTTTAAAATGAAAAGACGAAAAAATATTACATTATTGACCCAAAAAATTGCGATAAATATAGCATTACTCTGTCCAAGTTTTCTTTTTTTGATATAAATAAATAAATTATATTTTTTATTTACAAAATTATAAAAACTAATGAATTCAAATGTTATATTTCAATTATTAATTTAAAAGAATAATTAAAGAATTAATATACAGCTTACTTTACACCAATACGAAGTATACCCATAGTTAATGTCCCTTTAACTTACTATATATGATTGATGCTGAAATCATTCAAAAAAGAAAGAAAGAGAAAATATTTTAAAACAAAATAAAAAATAAAAAAGCCACCGCACCAGCCACTCTCTCAAACCTGTCTCACCAACTCACATCTAGAAGCAATTAGGGTCCCTGCTCCTTTTTTTTTATTTTAAATTATTTTATTTTATTTTTTTAATTTATTATTATTATTATTTTTTTGCCCTTTTACTTCTAATAGTCAACAGCCTATATATAACTACTTCCCTCAAATTCTCCAAAGGTCGGCCTTTATGTTTCCAAGCTGCAACAAAGAAATCAAAAACAACTCCTCCCTTCCATTTCTGCTTCCACAGACCAAATATTACAAAACAAAAGCAAATTCATAAAACACTTCTTGCTTTCCTGCTTTTCTAGTGTTATGTAGTTACTCCTCTTCTTTCAATGGGAAGATCTCCTTGCTGTGAAAAAGCTCATACAAACAAAGGCGCTTGGACCAAAGAAGAAGATGATCGATTAATTGCTTATATCAGAGCTCATGGTGAAGGCTGTTGGAGGTCTTTGCCGAAAGCCGCTGGACTTCTCCGATGTGGGAAAAGTTGCAGACTGAGATGGATCAATTACTTGAGACCAGACCTCAAACGAGGGAATTTCACTGAACAAGAGGATGAACTCATTATTAAACTTCACAGTTTCCTTGGAAACAAGTGAGTATGGTATTAGTAATAATACTGTTTCGACAAAATTTTTCAAGAAAAGATGCATATTTTGATGTTTTTTTGTTTTTTTTTTTGTTTGCAGGTGGTCTGTTATTGCTGGAAGACTACCAGGAAGAACAGATAATGAAATAAAGAATTATTGGAATACACATATAAAAAGGAAACTTTTGAACAGAGGGATTGATCCTGCAACACATAGACCTTTAAATGAACCAGCTTCTCAAGCCGTTGCTCAAGCTGCTTCTACTGATGCGACAACAATATCTTTCACAGCTGCTGCTACTGCTGCAGATAACAAAGAAGAGAAAGAGAAGAAAACAATTGGGTTTGCGTGCAAGGCAGAGATTTTGCATCATCAGCATCATCATTTTCGTCAAGCTCAAGAAGAAAGATGTCCAGACTTGAATCTAGAGCTCAGAATCAGTCCTCCATCACAGATACCTTCTCATCATCACCATCAGCCATTGAAAACAGGAGGAAGAAGCCCCTGTTTTGCTTGCAGCTTGGGATTACAAAACAGTAAAGATTGCTGTTGCAGCATTAATGGGATTGGTGGTAGCAATAGCAGCAGCAATACTTGCTACGATTTCTTAGGATTGAAATCTGGTGTTCTGGATTACAGAAGCTTGGAGATGAAATGAAAAAGAAAAAAGAAAAAAGAAAAAGAAAAAAAAAAAAAAAAACTCGACTGGGGTTTGAATTTTATGATTAATCATGTAGCGGAGCAGATTAAAATTAATATAATTACTTTCAAAAGAAATATATATTCTCTCATTTTATCAAATTTGTCTAATTTTCATGCTATTATTACTGCATGGTAAAATATAGGCAGCTAGGGAGGGAGAAGAATTAATATTGGTGAAAGTTTTTAAATTTTACTACCATATTATTATAATGTGATTTTTGTTTTATATGTATATATTTATTTTCTGTATTTTAAAGTGGAGAAAAGACTTTCTATTTTGGATTTTTTTACTTTTTACCCCCTCATCTTTTCCAAGATAAAGTTAGTAGGGTTTTTCAGATCCCTACCAGAATTTTCAAAAGGGCCATGTTATAATTCCTGCTGGTACCATGTACACCGGCTATATCAGCAAGGCAGGTAGAAATAATAAATTAATTAAGAAAGAGAAAGAGCTGGATAAATAATAATAATCAGCGATTGAATCTCAATTAATTTCAACTCCTTTTTTTCCTTTTTTAAAATAATAATTCTCCAAAAAAATCACAAATTGATTCATGCAAAATAAACAAATTCTTCTTCTTTTTTTTTTTTTTTAATAAGTTTCACATGTTTAAATCTTACCTGAACAAATATATAAAAAAAAAATAATGTACTTATATTATTATAATTTGAACACCAATAAATTCATTAATTAAGATATGTTATATATATTGCATGTTTCATTTGGCAATAAGATTGAAATTTATGATCTAATTATTTTTTTTCTTTTTTTATTTCTTTATCATCATATATGCGTATATATCATGAGGTTCTTTTGGAGTCATTTTGTCTTTACGGGCCAAAGTTTGAATTTTCATTATTTTGAAGCAAATTCCAATGGATAAGTTGTGAGAGGATGAGAAATAATGAGAATGAAAGGATATATATGAAGTGGAGGTAGTGGGTAACCTATCTATTCCACTCAATCAAAAATTAAAAGCACAAAAATAAAAACAAAACAAAAAAATAATTATCAAATGTGTGAAGAAACTAAGACTATATATAGTGAGAGTACCATCCTTCTACCAACCTACAATTAATGATCTATGGCCATATGACCCAACCAACCAACCATAAACATAAAAAAATAGGATAGATTTTGGAAAACACTAACGAGGGATTTATTGCTTTTGATTATTTCAAGCCTTAAAGTTTATGTACAAGTAATATTGTAACAATACATTCATCTATATGTTCTTCACATTTTTAATATTCTTTTATTATATTCTTAAACTCTTTTATTATAATTTATTAGGAATTAAAAAAATTAGAATAAGAGAGTTAAATAAATTATAATAAAAGAGTTAAAGAATTGTATGATACATGGAACTGTATTGAAATAAACTATCGATTCTCACCTTTTTTTTGTTCTAATATACTATTATTTTCTATTTTTTGAAAATAACTTAATAGTCCCAAAATTTTTAATTATATCCTCATAAATTATAAGGTTTGATTTTGTTTAGTTTAATTTAAGACTTTTAAACACAAAATTAGAAGATAAGGGAGCAGCGGATAATTTTTTAAAAAATAAAGGTAATGCAAAAGAGAGGAGGATTAGTATTGTGATCTTACTTGATATTGATATATTATTCAATTTTTTTGTTGCACTCAGTTTTTGTTACCAACTTGAGGTGGGTCGATTCTCATTAATGATAATATCAATTTGGTAGGAAGAGACGGTTGGCATCATCATCGATGTCTTTTCACAATACGAAATGTTTTTCTAAATTCATCCCAACTTGGCCATTGTGCAAGTAATAGCTTGATAGATATACATACAATGGATAGGAAGGAGGTCCAAATGTGGACTTTATCTATGTGTTTATGAGTAGGCAAATGTAAAAAATTTAAGTAGTAATTAATTGATGATTATTAATTCGTTATAGAAAAGTTTTAAGATTGTAAAGTGCAAAGAATCTATAGGTTGGCGCAAAATAAGTTTCCTCACTGGACAACTATATTTTTATCAATAGGATATCCATTATATAAAGCTAAATTCGATATTAATCTATAAATAATTTAGTAAGAGTATACTCTGATATCATGTTAAAAAAAATTTACTCTTCAAACAAATTATAATTTATTTGAAATTGAAGTTATTATTATTGCTAAATGAAATGAAGATTCGAGTTCTTAATGTGAATATTGCTTTGTTAATTACTTTATATCGACCAAAAATATAATAGGAGGTCAAGAAGGTAGACCCGATTATATCCAAATTGCTACCCACCATCATTTACTCACAGGTCTTGTCACATGGGGTCAAGTGCTGCATGGCCTTTCACTGATTTTGGCTCTCTCATGAACCACCAAATCAAGATATTCATCATAACAATAACAACAACAATAACAATAACAATGATAATAAGACTGGTTGTTATACCAACTTCATATTAAAACAATTTCACAGGAAATGAGGTGTTAGAATTAATGACAAATAATTTAGCGTATAATACTTTGCTTACAATCATCCAAACAAGAAAGAGATGAATCAAAAAGGTCATAAAATAATTATAAAATTGAAAAAGAATAGCGAGATCTAAAACATAAATGGACCCAAATGCTAGATGACATGATTTTGTATCTACCTTGAAACAAACATCCAAAAAACAATGGCCATTTCCCTTATTGAAAAGCTAGTCACTTTTCAACAATTCACCACTTTCTTTTCCTTTTTCAAAGGTGTTAGGTAGAGACATTAGAAGCTTCCATTAGATATTTTATTTCAAAATTTTCTTTTCTTTTCTCCCCATCATCTCTTACTTTCCAAGAAAATTATACCACAAGGCAGCTAGGTTTAGTTACATTAAATTAATTATTGCTTCTATCTTTCCATCTGTTGGATAAGAATTCTTCCTTCCCTTCATTCTTAATACTTCCAACTTCCACCAACATGGAATCACATGCATTACCCTTAAATGTTGGCCATTTGGGTCTTCTCTTTGATCCCTTTGTTTAACCATAATCATCTATAAAATATGTTTTAATCATTAACTAATCCATGCCTTGATTTGGTATTTAAAGGTTTAATGTAATTTACATCATTTCAACCAATATTTATATAAAAAAATTATGATTGAAGTATGATTCGAAATACTTTAATTGATTATATATTGTATTTTTAAAATTAAACGGAAATACAACATCCGTTAATATATATCTTTAGCTCTATTATTTCAATCATTTTCTTTCAAAAAAAAAAAAAACAGAAGAAGAAAATCATTTATAAAATGGAAGATCAATAATATCACATGGGTTTTTTTGTTAAACGAGCGGATGTGATGAAGCAATCGGGGTTTGTGCTCCAAAAAGATTGTACCAATTCCTAAGGGCAGGTAAACCATAACCAAATCAAAAGCACATGGATAATATACAATTCATTAGAAGTTTTTAATTTCCTTCTTACACTCAGATTTTCAAGTTTTAGTTTCTTAATTCTACATCACAAAATAATAACATTTTTTAAGTTACGAAGTCGATACCAATATATAATACAAAAGAATATAAAAAACATTAATTGGATTGAAATAACTTTTTAATAGTGTAATAATTTTATTTATTTAGTTTTTTTATTCTTTTAATAAACTAGATAAATTTCTTCTATCATTTGCAGCCTTTATTTAAAAAAAAGGTCAATACACATTATTAAAATTTATTTAAATGTACACTTTAATCTTACTGTTTCTTAAATACTACTGTATAATAAAATTTATTCAAATAAATTTCTTAGTTTGAATAAATTTTAACTTTCTTACAATTATTGTAATATATTTTAATTATAATTATTTAAAAATTACATATATGGAATTATCTTTAAAATTATAGATCAAATTAATAATTAAGATTTTGTAAGTATTTTATAAAAATAATTAGATTAAACTGTATATTGAACAAAATTTTAGGAGTGTGTATACATTTACCATTTAGAAAATTCAAGGGAATATATCGAAAAATTGATCTGTCGTGGCAGGGATGTAATTGGCTCGAAAAATAAGGGTAAAATAGTAAACTTAATCTAAGATTAAAACGTCTGTATCCCTCACGCTACCAACTCCACTCCTTTTGGGCGGTAGTTGGCACCCGTCCGACGTTGGCTTCATTTGCGCAGTTGCGGCGGCGGGCCCACCATCCATCGCTGTCGTATAGTAGACGTCTCATTTTGTGGGGCCCACCCATGGATAATTGAGATTCAAAACCCTACCCTAATCCAAGGGGCCCAACTCTCTTCTTTTTTTTTTTTTTTTTTTTTTTTAATATAATACCTTTTTTAGTTAATTTTGTAAAATTTTCAAATATATTATCAAAAAAACGAAAAGAGAGATGCTTGTAGTTCTACTTAAATATCTGACAAAAAATGTTGACTTTCAAAAAAATATATATATATATTATAAAAAAAGTTTGTCGTCTGGTCCATCTCCCTAATTAGACATAACCAAAGTTTCGTATTTTTTATACAATTTACGAAACTTTATTAGTTAAATTAATTAATATTTATAATATATTGCATATATTTATTTTTTCTTTTACAAGATATTAAGAAATTTTGAAAAATTTAAAAAGAAGAATATGTGATTTTTATCTTTTTAAAAACAATTAAACTATTCTTTTTATTGATTGAAAAAAAAAAGATTTATGTTTTGAGGTTTAAAGTTTTTTAAATCATAATATTTTTATCGTAAGTTTTTTAATAACAGCAATTTTTAATAAAATTATATTTATATTAATATTTAACATATAAAATTTTATCTCAAAGTAGATGTTCATATTAAATAAAGTCTAAATAATAATATTTTTATACATTAATTCATTAGCCTTTACACATACAAATCTCACTCTTCCTTTCTTTCTTTTTTCCCCTTTTTTTTCTAATTTGATATTTTATTTTAAAAAATAATAACAGTGAAAGTCAATCACGTGGCTAATAATGCTTCCCTTGTTTGGGATGCATTAATGTATTAGGTTAGTCAAGCACATGACTATTTACTACAAGTGTTAATCTTCCCACCCTTTCAACTTAATGTATTTACGTCTTCAATTTCTTTTTTACATTCTTTATAATGACAATATTTTTTGTAATAATTTAACAAATAATATTTTGTTCACGCTAAAATGGACGAAAATTTTAATACTAATTAATATAATATATATAAAATAAATTCAACTCTGATAAAGGGTATACAAAGATTAATTAGATTTCAAGAAAAGAAGAAATTGGGTTTTTAAAATATTAAATTATAGTGAAAATAATACAAAATTTGTATATAATGTAGTTCACATTAGAAGAAGAAGAAGAAGAAGAAGAAGGTGGGTGCACAAGTAACACACCCGTGCAAGATAGCAAAAGTCTAGCTGGTGGGAAAAGCAAAGAAAGTTTGATGAGATATGTATCCATGCATATGTTATAAAATAATAAAAAAGAAGTAAAAGAAATGAATAAATAAAAGAAAAAAGAAGAAGAAGAAGAAATGGGTGGGGGGAAAGAGAGAGGCATTGAATAAACAAATAAACAAACACACACACATGGGAATGGGAGGAGGATGAGATGGACGAGGATAGCGATGATTGTGTGTGGCTAAGATGCTTCAAAGTTGATATAGTTAGGTTGGTGTCGATCGTTGATTGATTGATTGAAAATTCATGATGGTGATTGATCCCCATAAAGTCCCGTAGTCAACCCACCTTCAATTTTATGTCTCTTTCACTAATTTCTATATCGTATGTCAGTTGCTATAATTTATTTTCTTTTTCTTTCATTAATTATTGGAGGACCCTAAAGTTCCAAAATCCAAACCCCAACCCCAATTTCTTCCTCTTGCATATTAGAGTAAAAAGATTACAATTAATAGCAATAATCAATAGCAAATTAATTATTGGGGAAGATTTGTCGTTCAATAACGAAATAATTTTGGTTAAGATTTAATTTATTGTGTGCTCAATATTAACAAATATTTATTGAATAGCTTTTAACAGTTGAATCAAATAGTTTATAATATTATAAATAAATTATTTTTTTTAAATATACCCGTGTTAAATTCCAAAAATGTGTATAAAGTGGACTGGAGATTGAGTATGTGAATATTTAAAATGAAAAAAAAAAAAATACTTGTTTTACAAAGATTATTATAAATTTATTTCTTTTCTGTGTGCTAGTGTGTATTAGTATGAAGCCTTTGTATGACAAGCAAAAACCACAGCATCCTCTCCCTTTATTTCTCTTAATTTTTTAAATAAAATCATAATTAAATTCTTGATAAATTAAAATTAAACCTCAATATCTTACTTCGTTACATCATAAATCTGCCTTACTTCTCTTCTTAATCAATATCTTACTTCTGTTACATCATAAGCCTCCCTACCTGCCTAGCTACGTCTTCCACATCCACGTACATTTGTCTCCTAATTTAATCAATCTCTCTACTCGAGTCTATCTACATGTATGCACGTATTTGTATGTGTATAAATATTTTATACAGAAACAATTTATGTACAAATAAATGAAACACATCTATATATACCCTCTCACACACAATCATATACAAAACAATTCAATATTGTATTTTAATTAGTATTGTAATTAAAAGTTTGGTATCTACGTTCACTCATATATTCAATAGTATGTACGTTCACATGCAAATCGGTATATGACATTTAGCAATTCAATATTAAATTTGTAATAATTTAGCATTGACTTATATATAAAAATACGTATTCAACAAAATACAGATGTTTACATTAAAGAAAAAAAAAAAGGAATTAATAAGTAATATACATATACATTTGCAATATAATAGTGTTTCAGGTTCTAGAGTATTTATATTTTACAAATTAAGTCATTATTCGTAAATATAAGTTTCATTTTATGGGGATTAGGGATTTATTTGTAATAAATAAAAATATTATATTTCTTTTTATAAAAATATAAAAATTTATGGGCCTAAATACATTTAATTCAAAAGTGATAATTAAATATATGCATATTTACTTAACCTCATATGTTAAAGGTATTTTTTTTTTTTTTACTACATAAAAATAAAAATAAAAAATTTGGACCGAGTGTGTATGCACATGTGTCATGATCCAAGTAGGTATACCATATCATATTTCCCCACCTACATGAAATTTATGATTAATTAAATTTAATTATGACCACACCATGATATTCAATCTAAACTATTTCTCTTGGTATTTATCATATTATAACGTTTGATTAAATATATATTTTTTAATTTTTCATTTTAAATTGTAAGTGTGTGTCAACATGAATGTGACGTGACATAATGTCTTATGATGTGGGATACTTCTCTTTTTATAATTAAAAGAAAAATTATACGTGATTTTTTAATGAGCGATTTTACATTTTAGATATCTTTTTTTGTATGTGATTGCATGTCATACACAAAATATAATCATGAAATGGTCTACAAAGTAATAATTTTAATATTACATTTATTAATTATGAGATAATTTAAAAAATAAAGACGATAATCTTACAAATGTTAATTATTGGATCGTTTACAAAATAATTAGGATAAGTTCTCAATTTATGCATTATAATTTAGTTTTTTAAAATAAATTTAACAAAAATATTTTATAAAAATAGAAATATGGGAATTGAATTATAATTTGACAGTTAATTACATTCTTTTTGTTTGAAGAAAATTTAAAAGAAAACAAAACATAAAGAACTCCAAGTAATGACGATGAAGTAAGTCGTGTTCCAATTTCCCAAGGTTTCCAAAGCAAGTCAATGATGACAAAAATTAAGATTGTCTTGTGGACTTTTTAAGCTTTGAAGTTTCAACTAATCTTTAGAAGATTAAATAATTCCATGTTTGAAATTATAAGATAATTTCAAATACAAAAACTTTGGTATGGAAATTTTAAAGACATTATGGGTACATATCTTCGAAGACATAATATATATACTTTCGAACATTCTTAATTATGATATCAGTATACTGTAATATTATGATATTTAAAGATAAAGATGATGTTATAAAATAATTTTGGATGCACAAATTTTGTTATACAAGTTCTAAAAGTATAATGGATATAGCTCTCTGCAAATATGCTATAATGATGTATATATCTAACAATAATATTATTTATTCTAAATTTTTCATTCCAAATGAAGTAGCAGGCGTGTTGATAGACATTGGTTGGATGATTGTACACATATATTTTTTAATAAATACATGCCAGTTTATTTGAAATGCATTTTTAAGATAAAAATTTTGAAACGAATAACATTATTTTATATCTAAACTTCTAATAAATTTTTAATTTTGACATTAGTAAACTATAATATTAAAAAACACATTACACTTTTTTTATTATTTATTAATTGAGTATGATTTGCTAGGAAAATGTTTGATCAATTTGGACTGAAGGGGTGTTTTAGGGGACTTTCTGTGGCAATAATGGAGAGAAGAATTTCAACAAAATCAAATGTCCTTGAGTGGAAAAAATGGCAGCATTTTATATTTTAATTGGTAGCAGGTTAAGTGGGATTGAATTGAATTGTAGGCCAAAATTGACAGCAGCCAGCAGTCCACAACTAGCTAGAGATGTGCTGAAATTTTGATCTCTAAGTTTATGTCTAAAACAATTAGAAAATTATTTTCAGAGCTGGGATTAGGTAACTAATTTTGTTTAATGAAACAGAAAATTTGACATTCAACATCAATAATGGTCTCTTGTAATATGACAAATTTCTGTTGACATTAACCATTGACATGTATTGATAAATAGGCAATTGCCAACAATAAAATTAGAACGTAACATGATAATATGAGTTGCCACATAATTCAATAATGGTCTCTTGTAATATTTAATTAATACTATTCAATTTGTATACAAAATCTAATTTGTAAAAAAAAAAAAAAAATTGTATCTTTGCGGAACGATCATTGTCTACAAATCAGAGCAACCTCGACTTGCTTGATTCTGGCTAATCTTCAGTACAAAAAAATGGCTACTGCGATGACCGCTACTTAAAACGGTGACGGAGATGGCTCAACTCACTTAGGCTTCTTTGTCCGAAAATGGAATGTAGTTTACACACACATGGATTGGAGAAAGAAGATTTAGAATAACTCGCAAGGTGGATATAAGAAGGCTTTTCAAAAACATCCACAAAGAGACTAACAAAGAAACTAAAGAGTGCATACCCAATACGGGCCTTTGAGATGATGCGGCATCTGAGATGCTGCTTTTGAGAGAATGAATATCCAATATGAAGACAAAAGTAAGCTGTTCAAATGGGCTTTGGAATACTCGAAAGTGGTTACCAGTCCTTTTGAAAAAATAAAGGCCCATAAAGGCCCATCTTTTTAAACATGCCTCGAATCTACACTCGAGACGTGGATTTGAATTGAGCTATTTTAATAGCAAAATTTGAATCGATACTCCCTACAACTTTTCAAGATATTAGAACCTAAATTTTTTGAACCACGTCCGCAAAACAACATTTACACCTCTACCTTAAACAATCTTTTATCACGAACTGATTTTTGAGAACCGATGGTAGGATGCAAAGACAATACTTACTGTTTCCTATCAAAATCATCCTTCAACCGGTTCAAATACTTCTTCAACATGCTACTTCCTCAACATCAACTGAAACAAGTTCATGCATTTTACAGACAAATCTTCTGAATATGTTTGTTCGATTTCATAATCGTGGCATGCATGAACCAATTAATTTTCCAGTGAAAAAAATAGCAAAAGAGCAGTGTATCAAGTTTTTAATGATACATATAAATACCATCGGCTAACAATGTTGTGCCAAACTTACCAAGCAAATCTTGCAAGCTACAAATATGAGAACTGTTCCAACACACTATGAAGTTACTAATCAGCATTGCTAGAGAAATGTAGCGTTTTCCACTTAATAAATATCTAGGTTTCTTTTGGAGGAGCCTTTTTTGCAGCCTCTGCTGCTACTTTCTCGGCTTCAATCTCAGAGACAATGGCGTCAATTTCTGCTTCTTCAAGTTGCCGCAGTCCATGCTCTTTTGTCATAACAGCAATTTCTATGTTCTTGCCTCCACTCTCAACAACCTTGTACACAAATCAAAAATTAGGTGTGAAAGGAAAGAAAATTACACATAGCATATGAAATTTTACGGCTTTACATAATTCCAGGTCAAGCCTTTGGCTGTGATCCCTAACTTTTAATGCTTTATCTTTCTTTATTCTGAAAAAAGAAAAAAAGGAAAGAAAATAAAATAAAAGAATGAAAGACTCCGCTTCCACCAGATTATTGAAGCCATTCAATTTTCATAAAATCTTTTTGATAGAAGCAAAAACTTAAAAACAGTACATGTATGATGTGAATACTTGCCTCATTACAGTTAATCCATAACACACAATGATGATGTACGCGGAAAGGAGAAATAAAGGAACAAAAAAATATAATACCAAATGATGACACATTAAAGTTCTTGGCGAAATTTGGTAAGAAGCCAGGGATATGTTAGTACGAGGATATATGATATACTATGAGAACCTGGATTATCCAGACGAGTAACATTCCCATGTCCATTGAATGACAGCCTTCAAATCTTTAAATTTGAAAATTTTATACCCATTACTTTCCTCAAAAGACTATAATCACTACTTAAGTAGACTGAAGAACATAAAACTCAATCGCAGACAGTATTTAAAACATGATTAGCTTTATAGACAAGTAAACATTTTTCTTACCTAGTGTCTAAACAGCTGAAGTTACCAAACAACAATCTGATATAGCATTTTGTATCCAATTCAAACATTTATTTATTACACAATATCAGAAGATAAATTCAATTATACTAAAGTATTAACCAAGAGAATGCAGGTTTCAAAAACCATACTTGAAGAGAATCTCATAACTAATGACTAAAATTGGTAGCATGAAAAAAGAATATTAGTGTACTGAAATGAAAAGTCAAAAGTGAGACACATGCATGTATGAAATTAACAACTTACTTCAAGCTTTTTTCCTTATCAGAAAAAAAAGAAAGCTTACTTCAAGCAAAGCACGGATGGCCAACTTCACAGTTTCTTGCCCTGAAGTTTCTTTATAATTCTTCTCCAAGAACTCCCTAATTGAATTTGAGTTTCTCCCTGTGGCATTGGCTTTCCATGCTGAAAATGTTCCTGATGGATCAGTCTGATAAAGAGATGGAGAACTTGTATACGGATCAAAACCAACAATCAAGGTTGAAAGACCAAATGGTCTCACACCACCACTCTGTGTATACTTCTGCTGCAGACCAGCTATGTAACGGGTTATATATTCAACGGTTACAGGATCCTCAAGGGTAAGCCTATGACTCTGACATTCAATACGTGCTCTGTTGACCAAGACACGTGCATCCGCCTTCAACCCAGCACAAGCTAGTGCAATGTGATTATCCAATGATACAATCTTCCTTACCATTCTGTAAGCAAAGACAATAAATAAGAAGAAGCTAAGGATTCATGCCAATGATGATCTTACATACCCTGATTAACAAATGGATATCAAAAAAGACTAAGCAGATTTTTAAAGTGGAAAACCTTCTTTTGGCCTTTATAATTAAATATTTCCAGATGGAAGGGATGACATCTATAGAAAATAATTTAAGGAGGGGTTAATTGGTATAATTTAGCCACATATAAATAAACCCACGTGCTCCATTTGCGAAGAACAACTAAATTCATGTGATGGGGACAAAAAGGGGATATAGCATACCAAAAATCATGCAGAATGAACTTAGAAGTACAAAGAACATGTAATTCCAACCAATATAAGCAGGAAACGGTTATGAACTATGGTCTAACAGATAAAGAGAATTCAAGTAGCTGAACTGACTAGTTTCATACTGAGACTCAATTGAGTCAATGAATATAAGCTCCACAGTTTGTATTTCCAATGTGTGAATAAGCCATAACATGACATAAGTGCTTGATTTTTTCCCTCTTTATAATCCAAAGAAGAATAAATAATGAAATAATACAGAAGTAACACCAAATAATACAAAATCTCTGTATTTGAAGCTCTACTAAGAATACAAAATTTTCTTATTTGGGTCCACAAACAATATTTTGGCCCATCTTTCTCCATCTTTTGATGTTCAAGACATAGATGACAAATTTTCTTTTTACTTTAAAATTACAAAAAAGAATGCATAATGAAATAATTGAATATAATTGCATCAAATTCCCGAAAAACTTCACATTTAAAAGTATTCCAAGAATATATAAATAAAATTTATGTCCAAAAACACATTTTTTCACATGAAAATTAATCCTTTTAGACCTACCTCACGATTCCCAAAACATAATGTTTCCCATAAAAATTAATCCTTTTAGACCTATCTCACGATTCCCAGTCACATTGGATCTTCCAGAAAAATCAATTCGTAATATAAATTGTGAAAGTAAAATTATGATCTTCGAACTTTCTTCGAACTCACTATCACCCTAAAAGTAAGTATACATGTTAACTATAGATGTGCGATGAGTATGTTATGTACGAACCTTGAGTCTTGTAGCTTTGCAGTGGATTTCTTCTCGACGCCTAGAACGACGATGTCGGCTCCACGTACTCCAACGGCGGCGTTTCCTTTTCGGACGGCTTCAAGTGCGTACTCGACTTGGAAGAGATGACCGTCGGGTGAAAACACGGTGATTGCGCGGTCGTATCGAGCCATGTTGTTGTTCTTCTTTAGATTTCAAGTTTGATCTTAGGTTTTTATATCTTGTGCTGTTTTGATTTTGGTTTTGTTGCCTGCGATCTGGTTTTTTGAAAAGCAGTGTAGTGGGGCTTCTTGGACGACAAGCCAAGAGAGGGGAAAACTAGATCGTAGTTCAGCCCTATTTAAACGATGTCGTTCTGACTTTTTTTTTTTTGTTAACTCTGTTCTTGTAAGGAAAATAACATACTCACCACTAAAGTATGGAAAAATAATAATTTCATTCTCTTAATTTTGAAAACCGACATTTATACTCTCATCCGCCAATAAAAAATGACATTTACAATACTATCTTTTCTCTTATGTTAATTTGACAGTTAAAATGATATCATTGCGATTTATTATTTTAGAAAATTTAAATTAAATCTAAGTTTTATTAATATATTATTGAAGTTCTCTATTATTATGTTTAATTATTAAAGAGAGTTTGTGAATAAAGGATTTAAGTGATATATTTATAAATTTATATTTTAAATTTATTTTTATGAATAATAAAAACTACATAGATAAAATTCTAAAAAAAAAATAACAAAAGTAGCGTAAATGTAAAATTTTAGAATGTAAAGGGAGAAATGTTGTTTTTCTTATATTTTGTGGTGAATATATAAATTTTTTTAATTAAATAATACTAACTCCAACATCAACAACACTGGCAATAATGTTGGTGATACAAAATCCTATAAAAATTATTTACAAATTAACATGGCAAAGCTCTAATATCTTATTTTGTCTTTGTTAGGGCTTTGATCATACATACATACTAGAGTTGATTACATAACAAGTTCATTTGATATCGATCTCGCGTGATATCTTTTTTTAATGGAATAACCTAATAACATATACTAATCTCTTGAAAAAAGTATTATTTAAATTTGGTTAAAATGTATGTTCATATGAGGTACTATAATTATATAATTACTTTTGCTTTTATATTATGACTATTTATTAGAATATGAAAATTATGTTAGTTAAAATATGAGTAGATCTCGTCAAAAATTAATATTACTGAATATGTTGTATAATTTTGTTTTCAAAATTAACTGAAAGTTGTCGATCTCAAACATGTTCCAAGTAGGTAGCAGACAATAAATTTTTGCATATTACATATTTGGTCGCATACATTTATAATCCTATCTTTAACATTTGCAGATATATTCGAGATACTGTTGCCTTACAATTCTTATTATTACTTTATATGTAGTCCCTCCCCACCATTTTATTACCAAGTTAATGGCTTTAGTTGATCTGAAATGCTATAGTAATCCATACAGCAGCATTTTGTGTTGATTAATAATACATGGTCCACAGATATAGAACTTCGGGTTTCAATGAGGGTAGGAAACACACAAGTTGATAAACATACAGCAGAAAGTTGTGTACTTCTGTTGTTGCACTTTAATTCATAAGATTTTTTCGGTCATGGTCACAAAGAGAAGCTAGCTTGTTACATGCTAGCACAGCCATTTTCTGTAGCTTTTGTACAGTTTTCTCAAGCAAGTCTCTTCCTCTATAAAAGCTATCTACTTTCCATAATTTCAAGTACCCATCCATTTCCTTATCCATTACATTCTAGTTGTTTCTTACTCTCATAATTCCGAAACAGTTGCAACATTTTTCATTGCCACGTTAACAAGAATTCGAACGTTTCCAGGCAGAATCCATCATGGAGCTGTATGATCAACCTGTTTCTTTGCTGAAATGGGCATGGCTTTTGTTCTTTTTCTGCTTATTCTGAGATTTTTTATGTCCATGTTGGTTTACAGATTGAAGAAAGACAAGATAGCAGGCATTACGGGCAAGTGGAAGCCTAACCTCATATTGAAAGTGAACCCATATTTACTCGAGCCAACTATTCCAAATGCTTTAATGATGATGGCCGCTTGAAGAGAACAGGTTAATTATATATCTTTTCCAAATTATCTGGATTCAAAAGAAAACTTTATCAACAAGTCTTTAATTATATGTAAAAGTGTGGAAAACGCTTCCTCATGAAACACTTGTCTACTATTTGATAATCTCATCAATTATCTCTTGAAAATGGAGTAGCTTCTTTTCCTGATAGCAGCAGAGAATTAACATATTTCAAATTGCAGGAACTTTCTGGAGAGCAACGTCACATATTGTTACTGCTGTTGTAGGATCAGGCGTATTGTCAATAGAATAGGCAATAGCTCAGCTTGGTTGGGTTGCAGGACCAACTGCCGCAATTGTCAATCTTTACACTGCAAATCTCTTTTCTCAATGTCATAGATCAGGAGATCCTATCCTTGCGCAGAGAAATTACACCTGTATGGATGCTGTCAAGGCTAATTTACGCAACAAAAACTTTCCATTATTTTCAATTAACTTAGTCATGATATTAATACCCGTCTTGAATTTGATTGCAGGAAGAAGCAAAGTTATGTCGTGTGGGTCAATCCAATACTTGAATCCGTTTGGTATTGCAATTGGTACACAATTGCACCATCAGTTAGCTTGATGCGAGTATTTTTTGGGAAAATTTTTGAATTCATCACTCTTGAACTTTTAGGTGCAACTAACCTTGTATTGATTCTGTTGTTTTAGGGCCACAAAGAGGTCGAACCGTTTTCACAAGAGTGGAGGCAAAGATCCGCGCCCCATGTTGAGTAATGGATACGTGATAACATTCAGAATCATAGAGGTGATATTCTCTCAAATTCCAGACTTTGATCAAGTATGAGGGCTGTCTATGGTTGCAGCTATTATGTCATTCACATATTCTTCTGCTGGTCTTGGACTAGGAATTGGAAAACATGCAAGTACAAATATGGTTAGTTTGTGGGACAAGTAAGAAACTATATGGATATGTCCTACTTCCAAATTCATGTTTTCAGGAAATAGTAGCTTCAAAGGAAGTATTACAAGAATCAGTATAGGAACATTAACAAGTGCTGGAACACTTACTGCAACACACAGTTATGGAGAAGTTTGCAAGCTCTTGGAGCAATTGCTTTTGCATATTCGTTTTCTGTCATCCTTCTGGAAATCCAGGTACATAATCTTGACTGTTAACATACTGATGATTATATGTGGAACATACAAACAATGGTTTTATTTTACAGGATACAGTGATATGATCTCCTGCTGAGCACAAGATCATTAAGAAAGCAACTTTATTCATCATCACAGTAACAACTGTATTCTACATGCTTTGTGGATGTATGGGGTATGCAGCTTTTGGAGATCTTGCTCCTTCAAAATCTTTTAACTGGCTTTGGTTTCTATAATCCCTACTGGCTTCTAGACATTGCAAATGCAGCAATTGTCATTCACCTTGTTGGTGCTTATCAGGTATATACACTCCAAAATCGACAAACCACACATCAAAGCAGATAAAATTTCCCTGATGCAATGAAATTATGTCATTTGCATGTCTTTTGCCAGCTATTGTTTGCATTTGTTGAGAAATAGAGTAAGATTGACTTTATAACAGCAGAATATGATATACCAGTCCTTTTTCAGGTCGTGTACCAGCTGAACTTCTTCCGGCTAGTGTGGGGGACCGCATTTGCTATGCTGATAAGCACACTGGTAAAGCTCTTACCATTTTTCGATGACGTTGTCGGAATCCTTGGAGCCATGGGATTCTGGCCATTAACAGTGTGTTTCCCAATTTAGATGTACATAGTACAGAAGAAAATTGAAAGAGGAACACCCAGGTGGCTTGGGCTTCAGATTCTAAGCGCAACTTGCTTTACCGCCAATGTAGTTACTGCAATTGGTTCCGTTGCTGGAGTTCTTGAACTCGAGACTTCGTATGTCACTCAAAACTAGCTGCCGAAGCTTAAAGACCCATGCACTGATAATACTCCGCGGTAGGAATTCAGTAGCAGCATAAATTCAATAACTGTTGTTTGAGCATGAACTGTAAACAATGAAGAATTTAACGGTTTCACTATTAACAGTTCAGATAAGGAATAAATTGTACCATTTACAATCAAAAGTATCTTGGATCTCCAAATTTAGTTCATATCATATTATCAGAAGTTCCAAATCAGGGTAATGCAAATTAACAAAAGAAATAAATACAATAGCTTGTTCTTGTCTAAGAAGTTCTTAAAGTTTGAGAAAACGAATAAAAATTCATCAATCAGAAACAAGTCCTGTTATACAGAGGTAAACAAAGGGCTACCAAAAAAAAAAAAAAGTATTAATTCCTGGATTTAGCCTTGAGTTCAGCAGCATTTGCTGTTACTGCAGCCTCTGCAAGAGTGGAGGCTTTGAATGCACTTTTTGGGTTGAGAGCCTTTCTTATCTTGAAAACAGCCCAAACAGTCCCAACCGCGTGTCCAGCAGCGTCTAGTCCTTCGTTTGTTGCCTCTGCTGCTGGCTCACCGTACCTGCAACGACAAGGATAAGTTCATATTCTAATAGCTTCAAATAGTCCTCCGTCAAATCATACAGAGCCATGATGAAAATGATCAAGGCACCCCCTCTGATTTTTAAAACAGATGATAACACAGGACTAAATTAGGTTTGTATGAGCCACAGCCAGACAGATTCTCTTCTTAAGAGAAACCACCCAACTCAAAGTAACATGACCATCATGGCATTATATTAACATCACAAATGTTGCAAAGTTGCTGAAGATAATGAAGAATATGAGAAGATGGTAACAGTGACATTTGCGGTAGTTGACAATGATGACGATGCAATGAAGCATTAAGCATATGGTTAATTTGAGATAAATACCTATCCGAAACAAGTCCTGTTGTCACAACAGATGTGGTTGTCATGACATTCTTTCCAGCAACTTCAACAGCATCACAAACTTTGTCTGCAAATCAAAACAGAAAGAACAAGCGGAACGATCAATATTGTATGCAGAAGACACAGAGGACGATACACCTCGGGCGAGTGTCTGATTAAAGTTCTGCTAGCGAATCATACCCATCAGCATACATTTTTCCTAATGAAAATAACAGCTCATGAAGAACTACTTACTAAATCCATCCAAGGAAGCGAGGACAAGTTCTCCAGGCAGAAGGCTAAAAAATTTCTTTCCGGTTTTAGAATTCACAATCGCACTTGTGAAGAATCCAGATACTTTGACAACGCCAGAAAGGATTCCAGTAGCCACTTTCTCGGACATCTTCGTCAACTTCTTAACCCTGAATATATCAGACATTATCTCCATTAGCTCTCCATAAAATGACCAAAATTATATATCAGATTACTTCAGATTTCATTACATAAAACATCTACATCAGATTGGACGTAACCTAAGTAACATATTATTCATACAAATATTTCCTAGTCTTCAAAATTAGGCTTCCATTTTTAATCAGAATGTTATAAATCAGGAGACTCAAACCCTCAAATCAGTTTCAATTTTTCTTGTCCTAACACATCTGTACACAGACAGATTTCAGGGCAAAGGAAATGAGGATACCTTCTGATCCTATTGATTGTATCAGGACTAACATCCGATTTCGACCCAGGTCCCATCCTCTTCCTCAAAAACTCATTTCCCCATTTCATCCTATCCACAGTCACATCACCACACCACAAAATCCCTCGAATCAACTGCCCTGATCCCGCCGCAATCAACCTCGCCGCAGTGCTGCTGTAATCCTCCACATTCGGCGCCAATGTGGTCCAATAAGCTACTGAACACTTCTCCATCAGCTCCCTCTTCTCTTTGGATTTCAACTCCTCCAGCGATATTTCTTTCGCCAGCACCTCCCAATTCTCCATGTTCTTCACTTTCTGAACCGAAAAACAACTGTAAGTTTCCAACACTCTGTCCAACTCCTTCAACAAACGGTCCTGCCCTTTCGTTGCGATTGTCAGCCCATAATTCAAAACTTCATAATGAAAATCAGGTTCGGAGAACGACCCATTTTCGGGTACACGAAGAGTGAAGAAATAGTGAGACTTGTCAAGCTTTACAGAAGCTTCGTCTTTAGCCAAAGGCCATTGAATTTCATCCCCAATACGTGCAAACACAGCGACAACGTTTTCACCCTGTGAAAGACTGACGATGTTAAGCTCACCGGAAGCGAGTTCAACGCTGTTTTCTCTCTCGATTAAGTGAACTATTGCGCCGGGGATTTTGACAAGAACTTGCTCGGACGGTGAAGCGTTGGTCGCAGCATGCGAAACCACGTCGTCTTCCGGGAAAAGCTTTTCTGCTAGGTCGTTCGTGTCGACAGAAGGATACAAAGAAGAGGAAGACGAAGAAGCAGCTTTAACAGAAGTTGCTTCTGGGTTTGAGAGATCCACTTCTGGGTAGAGAAAATTCTTTGCGGATTTTGAAGACATGTTCCTTTGACAGGTTTCGTAGATTTTCCGCCTAGACAAACTTTAACAGAAGATCAATGGCCTTTTAAAGTCCCGGTAATCTTACCGTGGAAGGAAACGGAACTGGCAGACCGAGTCTGGAGAATTTTATTTTAGCCACTATTCTTCTACATATTTACAATTTAGTTGATAAGTTTGTTATTATATCATTTTCAATTATTTTCCTTTTATCAAATCCCGTACTCTTTAAATGAGAAAACGAATGGACACCTTCCTCCATTAAATTAAATGTCTAATTTAATTTTTAAAGTATTTCAAACTCTATTTTGTTAAATAAAATTATTAATTTGAATAATTTTTTTAATTTTTTAATGTAATTATAATAATATATTATTAATCATAATTATTTTAAATTTAAATATATTAAATTACTTTTACTTTTAACTTTATGAATTGAACTAATAAATTATAATATTTCTAATTTTTTTAAAAGTAATAAAATTAAAGTACACATTTGAACAAATTTTATAGGTGTTATATTTGTTACATCGTTTTAGAACTTACTTTTAAAAAAATTATTATGGAAAGAGTAATCGTGTAACATGAGAAAACAATATATATTTTTTTACTACATTTAATAAATTTTATAAAATTAATTTTCTAACACCTTTCACTATATTTTATGAATTTAACAGAGACTAGTTCAAAGAACTAAAGTGGGCAAAAAATGAACATTTTGTGATGTAACGTCAAACTTATTACTTAACGTATAGTTTTATAAAATATTATGGGCTAAACAGAAATTATACCAGACCGTGTCGTTTAATGGAGATTACGTGTCAGAATAATAAGTAGGCCGCGTAAGCGTGTATCAAACGTGGCGGTTGTTCGGTCGTTACGAAGAAGTAACTGTTTTGCAAGAAGGCCAGAAATATCACCTGCGCTTTTTATTTTATTTAAATGCATATTTTAATTCAAACAATAAATAAATTTGTCAGTATATCATTAATTAATAAATGTGTTAGCCATAATTTTAGAAAAAAAAAATTTAACAAACTTTAATATTATCAAATAAATGAATTACGGAAATTTTATCGCTATTATTATTATTAATTTAATTTTTTAAATGTCTTTTTAGCATCCATGCTTAAGAAATATTGAGATAAGATATAAAAATATAATAAAAATTAATAAGATACAGTAATTTACGTAAAAAATCTGTTAAATATATACTCTAATCCCTTTTTTCTTCAAATATTCATATAAATTTTAGTTTGCTAAAAATTATTGTTAATTTGATACAAATGAGTTTAAAATCATATTTCTTGAACTTATTAATGCCTAATTACACTAATATTATAAATTTATCAATAAAAATTAGAATTTATGAAATGATCTTTACATATAGCTGCCAATTTGTTTAGGACTGAGATGTTGTAGCTTTATAAAATTAATGAAGAAATTGGACGGAGAGGACTTCGTTTTTTCTTTGCAATGAGCTTTTATCCATTTGATTATAAACATTTTTTTGATCTTTAATTAAGTTAAAAAGAACAAATTTACTATTTAATTAATTAATTATGTGTATAAGTAAAACACGATCTTGTGTTATAGAACATCATCTTACAAATTTGTCTTGACAAGATAATGTGCAAATTTAGATCTTATAAACTATCTTATATTTAAATTATTATCTTACAACATGTGTTTCGTACAACTCTCTTTATTTATTTCCTTGCAACGATCTTTACCCTTTTGACTAAAATTATTTTTTTAGACATCTAATTAGATTAAAAAATATATATTTATTCTTTAATTAACTAGGTTTATATATAAGTAAGACTTAATCTTACGACTGAGGACATTGTTTCGCAAGTTTGTCTTGCACAAGATAGTGTGTAAATCTCTATATTATAAAATTAATTGCAAAATATATTACATACAAGTCAAAATATTTTGCGTATATATTATTGTTTAATATGATTGCAGGTTCAAAAATAATGTCAACGCTCTTAAGAGCATACTTTATTAAGAATTTTTTAATCGAATCACTCAGCCTCGACCCAACTTCACAATCCACCACATTATGTGCAATTCCATTGATTTAACAATTTTTTAACCAACAAATCTACACAAAACTATATGTTGATAGAAGCACTTATTGTCTCCACTAAAAACCACAAGAACAAGATTTGCTTTTAGTAGGCAAGATCATGTCGAAAGCAAAGCTTCGATTCATCTGGTGGTTTCAAGCTCATCAACTAAATAATTAGAGTTGAAAATTAGTATATATAATCTTGGATTATGTAAATTTTTTGTACTAGGAAGCTCTTAGCAATTTGCATATAATAATATTCATTTTGTCTTTGATTAATTGTTGATTAAGATTTTGACGTCTACATCAAACTTTCACGAGGGTTGATCCATTTTTCAATCAAGTTTTCACATAATTTAATGAGTTTAGAGAAATATTAATTAAGCCCTAGGAAAGATTTTAAGTAATTGGAAGGTCAGTGCATCCCTCGAAAGCTTTCTTTATAAATAAAAGTAATACAATAATTGAGTTAATTTAATTATAAGATCCATTTTTCCTTTTCTTTTTTTTTTTTTTTTAATACCCATCTATAGTTGCTAAAGATTTATCCAGATCAATCTTTAAATTATTTCAGTTATAAAACTATTTAATTGTTTTAGTTTAGATTATACTAAATTTATAATAAATATTTATTTAATTGAAGAAAATAGTGTTTGTTTGTTTGTTCGTTTCAGATATTCGAATACTATAAAGTGCAAATATATTTAAATAAAATAAAATTAAAAATTTTTATTTAAAGCTTAATCTTGAGATATAAATTTATCCTATTGTAATTTTAAAAATACTCTGATGATTTTTCTTTGTTTTTTAATATATAAAGTTTATCTAATTATTTATAAGGATGCCAACTTGTAAAATTATTAGTTTTTGTGTATTTATATTTAAAAATGATAAATTGAAAGTAAAAATATTATTCAAAATAATTCTGATTTATATATTTAGTTTTATTCATATTTCAGATAAAAAAAACCAAATACTCCATAAAATTATTTATATGGGATATTATAATACGAGAAGAATTGATTAATTTACATAATACAAGTAGAATTTAGATATTGAAGCCTCGTTTGCATCGCATTTTATATTATATATTTTTGAATATTAAAATTATGTAATTTATAATTTTAAAATCGTGGAAACTTTTCTAGGGCACGTGTGTCCCAATATGAATGACTATGTGTGTCTAACGGCGACTGCAAAATTTTGTGGGCAGTCATCATTTTATTTTGGTCATCGTATCTTGTTTTTATGTTTAATAATTAAAAGGTGGGATCCAATTTTTTTTCTTTTTATTTTACTTTATGTGGGATAATTAAATTAAAATTAAGATAAAAAATCAAAGCAATAATTCGAATAAACAAATTAATTTAATTCATTTATTATTTAAATTAATATAAATGAATTGGTTGAGGCTGGATTATTTATTTAAATATAATAATAAATAAAATAAAATACAGTTATTTCATTTTATAAAAAAATTAATATTATAAATTCGTAAAATATCTCTAATTAATATTATGAACTAAAAATATAATATACTCAAATTAATAAAAATTAAAATAAATATCACAATTAAAATTTATACTTAATCGAATAAACAAATTTAAAATATTAAATTTAAATTTCATTTATTTATTATTTAAATTAAACTTTTTAAATTTAAATTCATTTAATTACATCAAATACATCAAATATATGTTAAATAATCAAATCGTAACCAAAATTACTAAAGTTGGTTGTGGCCTCGTTTCGTTACTCATTCAGGTTCTCTAATGGTCATGCTGAAACCTTCGAACGAAAAAAAAAAATGTAAAAAGAAATATTCCTTTTTTTCTTTTGCATTTTATATTTTAAAAGGTAAAAATAAAATATAAAAAATAATTTTATAATATCATATTATACAATAATGAATATTATTTTAGAGAAAACAATGAATAATATATTTAATTGTTAATTAATTCTATTGATAAAATCTGTTAGAATAATATAAAAATTTAAGATTTCAATTCAGTTCACACTAGGAGTGGTTTTGTCTTCGGATTTGGAATCAGGGAAACAAGATCTTCCATTCAAAGTCAAAAAAAGGTCAACAATGGAAGTAACTACCCAATTCTTTAAAGCTTTTAAAAAGCCACGGCCATTCAAAGTTTGCATTGAATATAACCTAATACCAACCAATTCACTAACCCTGTGCATACAGTTTCGTTTGGCTTTAAAATCCCAGTATTTCAATCAAAACAAGCACATGGAACAACAATCATTTTTGATAATTTCTTTTGAAAAAAGCTATAAAATTAACGCAAAGTTGAGGATATAAACTCGTTCAGTTTATACATACAGTATATAACATAAGTTTAAGAAAAAAGAACAGATTTCACACTAATTCACCTTCAAAACCAGGCCTGGACTTGACCGTCTACTCCTATCCTGAACAACATTTAAAACACACAAGGAACAACACAATTACACAACCCATAATGAAGCAAAAAGCTTCATTAGTGCGGGTGACATAGCGAGTTCCATAGTTATCTAACAAACCTTGTCGATCAAAAGTTATTGATCAAAGTTCGATTCGAACTTCTGAGTTCTACAGCGGATCCAGTTGAGTAACCACAACTGGGCTCCGGACCTCGTGATTACCGTCAGACCACGAAATGGAACCAAACACAGCACCGGAATCATTCAACACCAAGTTCTTCCTATCATCTGTCACTGTCACTATAAAGCTTCTCTTGTTAACAGCCTCTGTAAATACCAAGCCAGATGGTTTCACTGCAATGGTTACTCCTTTCTCCGGGAACTCGATTTTCACCCTGTATATGGCATTTGGCTGCCCTACATTGGTCACTGTCCTGATAAACGTTTTGGTTGAAACTCCCTTGGATCTTGTTGAGAACAATGCAGCAATGGAAGGGTAATTCAGATTCTCGGGCTTCGCCTTCCTCACCGGACAATTCACCGGTGATCGCGTGATCACTTGTATTACCTTTGGACCGTAACCTATAGCACATAAAAAGTCAATATAATCTTCATTAGTAATATCATATACCAATCCCGGATCCATCGCTCGATCAAGATTAACATGCCCGGCACCAAAATCATACGGAGTTGATGGTTTTCCGGTTGCTTCGTCGGTCATAGACTGGTTCCTATTATCAATGATGCTTGCAGTAGTCATCACAGCAGACCTTATTGCCGCCGCACTCCAATCCTGGTGAGCAGACTTCAGCAACGCCCCCGCTCCACTCACATGTGGGCAGGCCATTGACGTACCCGACAGGATATTGAACTCTGTTTTCCGAGCATCCGAATCTAATCCGGTTGGCCCAACCGCATCAGTCCAAGCAGCAAGAATGTTAACACCGGGAGCAATCAAATCTGGTTTTAGTATTTCTGGGTTTAACCCGTTCGGTCCCCTGGCTGAAAACGACGCCACCACCGGAGCCGGCTTGATTCCGAGAATAGTTCCCTCGAAATCAAGGGTCGCAGTAGGATTGGCCGCAGATGAAATGTAAGCTTTTACTGCATCTCCTTCATTAGAACCAAGAGCACAAGCTGGTAAAAGATGAGCATCTCCGACTAATCCTTCGCCGTTCGAAATTCCGTTAGCTAAAATCATGCCGACACCTCCGGCCTTTTTTACCACTAATCCTTTAGCTACTCTTGGACTACTTCCTCTATCGCAGACAACAATTTTCCCCCTCACCAAACTGGGATCCAGCGAATTTTCCATACATAGAGAAGCTGATAGAACCCCGGATTTTCCAGGATAAACAACAGGGTACATTTTCCCTTTCAAAGGTGCACCGGAGTACAGAGAGGCCCCCGAGAGTCTGCGACCATCGCCGAGAACAACCTCAGCCGGAAAGTTTCTATCAATCGTTCCGGCACCAACTGTAACCAGCCACGGAGCAACGTTAGTCACTGACATTCCACTGGGACCTTCGTTTCCAGCAGATGAAGAAACGAACACGCCTCTGGACACGGCGCCGTATGAACCGATAGCAATCGGGTCGAGGTAATAAGGAGACGAGATTCCGTCGCCACCGCCAATCGAGATTGATATGACGTCCACTCCGTCCTTCACGGCAGCGTCGAAGGCGGCAAGCATGTCGGAATCGAAGCAGCCAGCATTCTTCCAGCACACTTTGTAAACCGCCAGTCTAGATTTTGGCGCCACGCCTTTAGCGATTCCGAACGCGTACCCTTCCATGCTCGCACGGAACGCGTACCGGCCGGCGGCGGTTGAGGCGGTGTGGGTCCCATGACCATCCGCATCTCGCGGCGACATGAACTCAACCGTTTCATTGATTCCGCCGATCGGACCCCCTGATCCCGCCTCTTGTCCTTTGGAGAAAAACCTCGCGCCGATTATTTTCTTATTGCAATTCTTCGCAGTAAATTTAACTCCGGTTTGACATACACCTTTCCATTTCGAAGGAACCGGACCGATATTCAAATCCGAAAAACTACGTCGTTCTGGCCAGATACCGGTGTCGAACACTCCGATAATAACATCGGATCCATAGTCGGATTCGGACCAGAGTCCTTGCTGGTTACGGAGTCCCAGAAACTGCGGTGAACGAGTGGTGTGCAGTTCACGCCGCTGGTCCTCGAAAACGGAGAGGACGGAGGGGTGACGGCTGAGAGAGGCGACTTTTTCCTGAGATAAAGTAGCGGAGAAACCGTGGAAAACGGTGTCGTATGTGTGTAGTATTTGAACTGGACTAGCGAACTCGGAACTGTACCAGTGATAGTGAGTTGGGAAAATGGACGGCTTAGATTGAGAGTCGACACTTAAGATGAAAGTTTTCACTTTCTGATCGGTGGAAATTGTTCGCGTTTGAATTTGAAGAGCGGAACCGGATAAAAAGACGAAGAAGAGGAACTGGAGATTAACCGAACTGGAGAGAAACGTAGCCATGAGAGAGAGTCTGAGGGTGAAGTGATCGCTGGTAACCGACGGATACGGAATACATGAGAGAGAGAATTGTCTTTTTGATTTTGTAAAACGTGATTAATTAATTAATTAATCACCTTACTTATCTGACAGGCATCAAATGAGTGTGGATATTATTAATGATGGAGAACCAATGAGTCAGCTACTTAATTTGCGGCCCTCAATGAAGCGAAAACGACATCGTCTTGTTGAGAAAAAAGGCGATGAAAGGAAATGAAGAATAACTAATAGGTCTCTATATTTTAAATAAATAATATGTAAGAGTATTCTTTGATCATTTATAACTAACAAATTCTCAGTAATAAGTTGTTATTTCTTTAAAATAATAAATTGAGACCTCCTTGAAACAAATTTTTAATTATTAGACAGATTATTTTGATATTTAAAATTTATAATATTTTTTTAAGCTAAAGGGACTTTGCCTTAACAAAGAATGCAGAGGAATCTACCTTCGTTGCAAGTAGCTTGTGCGCCTCTATTAAGTAGTTATTTGTAAGTAATGATAAAATTGTGGTATTATTTATTATTTTTCTAACATTTAGGACCTATACGTTAATATTAAAAGAAAAGCCATTTCTATTTTAATTTAAATCCGTGTCTGTGAATACTGTCGCTGTCAGTACTAACTAACAATGGAGAGGAGGGAGAGGAATTATAATAGGAACAAAATCACCTTTCAATCACGTGGGACCCAGTCAAGACCGTTGGATAAGTAGGGATTGATGATCTGATCAGATGGAATCTGAATAATTGTGCTTGCCTATAAGGCGTAAACAGGCTTTTATATTTTATTCTTTATCTCGTTAAAGAAAGTGACGTTGGAAAAGAATAGTTGTATGTAGTGGACTGGATGTTTCTGATTTAACTCACCTAAATTTTGAAGGTACTGTCACTTAGGCGAATATTTTTCAAAAAACTTATCACTTTACTCCCCTAAGAAATTGAAGTGACGATTTTGGACAGTAACTTTTAACTGACATGAACATTCAATTTGACTGAAATGAAACCAGTGCCAAATTAATCGAATATTCTCAACATAATTGCGGGTTTATGATACAATTAACTATTAACATTAAGGAGAAGATTTCCGTAAATATAATAAAAATATATTAAAATTTTAAAAAATTTTAAAAATAAAACGAATACATTTAATAATCATATTAAATTAAAATTTTAATTATTGATATTATTATTAAATAGATTGGTTACCTTTGACTTAAATATAATACGGTAACACGAATTATCGTCCCTACTTAAGATTTACATTCTCTTCAATTCTTTTAACAAAATTCTAATAATTTATTTTTGTATTTTTAATAATCCATCAGTTATTACGTGTGAATATATGTAAATATTTTTATAAGAACTTTGTTCACGAGCATCGTTCAAGTACTTGACAAAATTTATATTTTTGGTAATTTATAGTTTTTAATATATTAAAATTTATCATTAATTTTTATACTAAATATTAAAAATTACTTTAAATAGTAAATATAAAAAATTTAATAAGTATAACACTCTTTAATAAAATATCTTTTTATAATTGGACTTCGTTAACCAGTGTTGTTAAGACACTAATTAAGATTATTATATTAAAATTTAATTAAATTATATAAATTTATATATTTAATAATTATGTATTATAAACTATCATATTATATTAAGCACGTAAAATTAAATGATTTATAAAAATTAATAAAATAATTTGTATATATTTAATTAAATATAATTTATTTTATAATATGTAAAAATAATATTTTATTTTTATTATATAATAAAGCAAATAAAAAAAGTAATAGCTTAAACGAGCTATCTAGTGATTTAAAATTATAATTTTAAAGATAATTATAAAGGAATACTATTTTATCGTTCTATTAATAAAAAAGAAATCTTAATTTTTATATAAAATTTTGTAAAATTCATAATCAAATTTTACAGATCAAAATAATAATATGAATTCTTAAGTATTTTTTTGCAAACTTTAATTTTATTCGGAGATTCATATAATAACATATCATATTTAATAAATTATAAATTTTAATATATAAAAATACTTATTAATTATTATATTAAATATAAAATATTACTATAAATAATAAATATAAAATTTTTAATAATTACCATAAGAGTATTGCTTAATTAAGTATAATTTTTAAAAGAATATTAACTAAATAATAAAACTCCCAAAGTTTACGAAAGTCAAGTGATAAATTCTCCTCATTAAACGATGAAGTCAAGCTTTGTTTTTCAAGATAATTATAAATTTGATTAATTGATAATTAATTAATTAAAATTTGATTGATTGGATGTTGTCTTTTGAGGACACATTCATACACGTGTTGTTGTGAGGATTGTTTGGTAGATACTCACAACCTAACTAGTTTTGGCTCGTGTGCACATATTCATGTAGATTTCAAAGCTCAACTACCCGTTTCACAATTGTATATATTTTCCGAGTAAGATAATTAATTATGAGATTGATAGAAAATTATACGCACCTGCATCTTAGTGAAATATATAATTTAATCTTATTCTTTCAAAAAATATTTATCCACGTTTAAACTTATTTAAAATATTTAGGAATTTTAATATTTTTTTAACAATTACAATAATAACTTTTAATTATAATTATTTTAAAAATTAAATGTAATAAAAATGTATTTATTTTTATCCAAACTAACAAATAAGAAATTTTAAAAGATAAATGTATTAAATTTTATTTATTTTTATTCAGATTCACAAATTTAACTAACGATTAAGGAATTTTTGGAAATACTTTTATAAACAATAAAATTAAAATATTTATTTAATCAAATTTTAGAAGTGTAAAAATGCTCTTAATCTTTCTCAATATTAATATTATTATTAATGCATTTATTTAAAATTTTAAGTCAAATAATGTAATTAAATGGTAATTTAATTCTGTAATTTTAACTCGTTCAGTTAGGAGGATTTAAGGATACATTTGGCCATACATACAGAAAAAAAAAAATTAAAAATTACTTTCATCAAAATAATTAAGGCATTTAGTCACGTCATACTCAAATTTTCAACATACTAATACAAATGTATCATAACATAAACTTTCGAATCACGCAATTTAATTAATATTTAAAATGAATAAAAATTTAGTAATGTTTCTAACCCTTTTAATTTTGTGTGATCTCGCTTAATTGTTTGAATTTAAATGTTTTAATGTCATTTTAAGAGATTTTATTAGTCGAGTCAATTAACATTCATGTAGATTATATTTTATATTACTTATTTAAAAAAAGTGAATAAATAATCTAATTAGTTAAATCATACACGATCTATGAAGATTTTGCAGCATTACCAATAATTGCTTTGTGACAAATTGAATTTTCTTAAGTCTTATATTATAATTTAAAATTTCATCTATTATAAACCAACTAAATTTCTTATTGCTTGAGATTCAAATTCGTTATGCTTTTATTCCAATTACAATAAGTACTTGTCCTTTGTCCCAAGCAAGTCATGAACTTTAAATACTTAAAACTATAATTAATATTTCCGTCATATAATTAATAGCATAGTGTGAATAATTATATTCCAATGTACAACGTGACTAAATAATGTTAGGTATTTACGTCCATCTACTATCTCCACCTTATTCTCAATAATTAATACATTTGTGCTACTCCCATGAACAATAAATAATAGTGTGAAATGCGAGGTAGGTGACGTGAAAAAAGAGAGTATGTAAGCATCATCATGTCCATTTCATTCTCATATCGCATATTTCATTTTTTTTTTATTTAAAAAAATGAATATACGTGTATGTAAAATTGTATCATATGATCGAATTTTACGAACAGCATGACTAAATATACACATATAAAAATTGTAAATTTTTATATAAATTAACTTTATATTATTGTACAATTATTCTATTATTTATTTAAATTATTTGCTTTAATTATATGTTTATGTTCAATGAATACTACAATTAACGTAATTTATATTATAATTGTTTAAAATTTTAGTATTATCATAAAAATTAAAATAATTTTTTAATTTTTAGATTAAATTGCAACACAATAATACCATTTCGGCCATGCATTTATAATTTTCTTTTATTTATAACAATCATAGGGAGGTAAATATTATTATTCAAATTGAATTTTGTTAATGAATATTTGGGAGTACTTATTAAATTTTATATATTTGTTAAATTATATTTATTATTATTATTATTATTATTAAAAATTATTATAAATAAAAAATAAAATTATTATTATATTAGTCAGCAAAAGTTATCCAAATTATAAGATTTAAAATTGCTATGAGGACAAACCGATAATCTCAACCAAGTGATATAATCAGAAGCACAAATGATGACTACTCTACATGCGCTACGAAGACGCGTAAAATGACATCTCCTGTATCGGCACAGTGACAGAAACTAGTTAAAATAATCGATTCTGTTTTAGTACGGGTAACAAACTGTCTACAACCGCTAATCTAACGGTCGTAATCAACCTTGCCAATTATTCAGTCAGGATGGACGGTTGAGATGATCACTGGTGCATGCAGATTTGTCGCGTGGCCGTATGTGACATACTGTTCATCTCTGGGTCCCACGTTTACTGATTGCGGCTGAGATGAAAATGGCGTCCGCTGTTAGGGGGTCCTGAGAACTTCGGTGTACCTCTCTTATGGTAATTGCAAGGAGTCGAAAGAAAAGGGAATTAATACTTAAGTCCCTGATTGTTTATAATTTCTCAAAAAAATTGATATTTTTGTTTCATTGATATAGATTTCTGTTTTATATTGAAATGACTTAAATACCCTTCACTGGTGGCTGTATACGCTAGTGATTTAGTCATTTCGTTAGGGAATGTGGACCTTTGCCACATATAATGAAAATGTATACTACCTTGAAAGAAGGTTAATATCAGCAGGCTTCAGCGTAATTATCCAGAAACAAATAAGCACACAGTTGTTCTCGGTGGGAGTCAAACTCAAGACCTTTTGCTTAATAAACGGGGGCTCTAAACCACTGTTCTAAGAGGGCTTATTCTTTTATGAAATTGTCCATGCTTTTTAAGAACAATTAAGAGTCCGATGAATCAATGAAAACATTTAGTTGTTATATCCTCTATGTGCATTAGCTCAAGACTAGCCACAATTGCAGGCCTTTGGGTCACTCTCATGATTTGGAGCCCATTGATAGGCATGTCTAGGGCCCATGAACATGACATTGTGCACCATTTTGGAAAGAGAGTGCGTATTCAAGAAAAATTCTCGTGGTGATATAATTAGATTTACAAATCAATTATTTACCTAAAGGATAAGAAAATTTAGTTTAAATATCTGTACATTCATATTAGCCCTTTCTGGATTGCACAATAATATTTTATATTACATTTTTTTTTTTAGTATTATAATTTATTAATATTACAATTAGTGGCTAACGACAAAAATCTACTAATATAATAAATTTTGTCAAGTGAAAGATGGTACAGTTCTTTTCTAAAAAGTTGATTAAAAATTTATTCAAAACAAAGTAATCATACTATTTCATAATGTCGATTAAAGGGTAATAAGAGAAATATAGGATAATATAAGAGTCTTGTTATTATAATCCATATAATTAACTGGGTGTATATTTCAATGATGTTGACTATAGTACAGCATCATCACCATGGTGATTAAAAACAACTCACAATTTACTGCATTGAAGATAAAACATTAAAAGTAATTATATTTGCATGCTTTTGTATTCCCTCTTGCCGAAAAAAGTGATTAATTTTATGGGGTAATCGAAGTAAAAGTTATGGGAAAATAATGCCTTATCATTCGAATCATAAAACCTTGAACATAATTATTAGAAAGAATGAAATTGATAGTTGTTAGTTAAGAATAAGATTGAAGTGTCAAATCCAGGGCAAAAAAAATAAAATTATCAAATATTTTAACTATTTGTTTGTTATCAAAATTAAACTAAAGCACGTAAAATTAAGCAACTTTTATAGGTATTATGTTCTCTCATGAGCTAGGTGCCAAAGCATTATTGATTTGTTTGATTATATTCCTTGACTTTCATCCCAATTTTAGTTCTATCAATTATGTTGGTTTTACATTTAAAAAATAAAATAAAATAAAAAATAACATTAATTTTAGAATCAATTTTTATAACATTAATTACGACGTTAATCAAACTTTTATGTTTAAAATAAGTATTAAAATCTCATTTAAACAAAAGATGAATTCTTTATCTCCCTACTACTAATAATTAAGTAGCGAATTAAATTTATTTTTATCTTCTTTTTTCTTAATCAGCATGTAAATAAAATTTAAAATATTAAAATCATGACTAAACTCTTATTTATTTTTTATAAATATATCAGTTATTTAGATTTAACAATCATCCTTACCTTACTGGATTTAGGCTATGCATATTCTTGTTATTTTGGCCGTATTGTTAACCTTCTTGGTTGCGATTAGGGAAGTCAAAGGATTTAATCCATTTCATTACATTCCATATCATTTGGATTAGGACATTTTACCAACCTCACCAACTATGGCGTAGCGTCTTCTTGTCTAGGATTATTTAGGTATGTGTAAATTTGCCCGAAATTATGTCGTTTTTTTTAAATTTTTTTAAACATCTTAAAATATTATCATATTGCATATCATACGGGATAATTTATTATAATAATGTATGTTTATTTTATAAAAATAAATTTACTTTATTTAAATTTTTTATTATACTGATATGTGATAATGTCGATTATCTAAATTTCAGGTTTACGTTTTTTCATTCATTTAATATTTTAATAAATTGAGATTTTTAAACTTAAGTGTAAGTGCAGTTATTTAACTTTTTTTTTAGCATTGATAAATTCTTTAAATAATAATAAAAAAAGGATTGAATCTTAATTTTTTTTTTTTATTTTTTATTTTTAAAATTCGTCCCTACTGCTGCTAACGTGATAAGTTCCATTTAAGTATTTTTATCTATCATTTCGACCTTACAAAATTAAAATGTCACGTTATGATTAATTCGTCCTACCGTTTGATACGGTGCGACGGATTTAAAAAAAAAAATCTCCTTTAAATAATAAAATACGTTGTACTCAAATTAGCATAAAAAGGGATAATTATTATTATTACAGATTAGAGGATTAGCTTAAATTTGGACCACGCCAAATCCTAGAAAAGCAAAGAAGGGAGAAAGGGGATTTCCGATTGGAGTAACTAAACAGAAAATAGAAGAAAAGTCCTTATAAAATAAGCACTTCATAAATCACAATCAATTTGCCCTCTCTGTAATCACATCAAATCCCATCTCAGTCGGGTCTGTAGCCTGTACTTCATAATGAATTCCATCCAGAACTCTTCTCAGCCCATATTTGGAAGTTGCATACAGCATTTTTGCTCTAATTCTCGATGCCGTCGGGGACCTAACAACAAGAATTAATCAAGATTATTGAGCTAAATTGATATGACGGGAAATCAAATCAACGGTGGTGATTTTCTTTTCATCTTTCCGTGATTAAAATTCTGATGGGATCAATTGAAATCATATGATCCTTTATTCGCTATGTTTGTGAAATGAATGAAGTTTCACATTTTGCCTATGTTGGGGGCTGCCTAATATAATCTAATTACCCTTATGCTAATAACTATTATTAAAAAGATAATTGACTATAAGGTTAAGAAAATTTAGTTATATATCTGTTTTGTGATTATTGATGGTAGAAATAGAAAAACGTTTTAAAAAGAATTAAAAACATAGTAAAAACATTTTCTTTTGAAAAATTATTTAGTAATTCTGCTTGAATAAAATACTTTTAAATAACTACATAAATATAAATTATTTTGTAGAAAGTTGATCTATATACGAAAAACATTCTTAAAACACTTTAAGGATTCTCTTCTAATTAATTTTTTAAACTTTTTTTTTAATATAATTTTAATTTTACATTATATTATTATATATTAAGAATTATAAAAAACCTTTAAAATTTACAATAAAAAATAAAATAATGTATGATAGATATATTGGATTTCAGTATAACAAAATTCGAATATGAGATATTATTAAAAGAATTTTTTTTTAAAGATATTAAAACTGTTTATAAAAGTGCTTTTAGTAAAAGCACCATTAAAAAAAAGTAGATGGCATCAAATCATAGAAAAATACACCCTATCTGAAAACATTTTTTGAATATATAATATTTGTTTTTCACTGCAATAAAATACACTTTCGAAACTACCCTTAAATCAATTTTTACAATAATCTATGGAATATAAATTATATATATAAATTAACTTAATAATATCGTATTATTATTATATATTATATATTCTAATAAGAATATGAAAAAATTAACTTGAATAAAAAATAAATATACGAAACTTATGACAACGGTAAAATTTTATTATATTAATTTATATAAATATAATTTGTATAAAAATTATATCTTGATATTATTATTTTTCGCCTTTTCATATTTATCGAGGCAAAATAGTAGATAAAAAGCAAATAATAATAGATTTACAAAGAAAATAGAATGAACCAAAGTTGACAAACCATGCAATGAAGAATATCTTGCTCTTCCGACAGTTATCCACCGTAACAAAGTCGAAATCAAACACCGCATACCGGCAGTCGTCGTCCGGCAATGACGCAGCGAGATCGTCGTAACTCTCTCCGGCGCCTCCGACCTTGTCGACGGTGACCAGTTTTGACTTCTCGTCGATCTTGAAGACGATGTACCTATGAACTTTCTTCCATTTCATTTCCATGAAAGAATTCTTACACTCGTCAGCAACCCACATTCCTGTTGTCGCCTGAAAACATTATAAAATAAAAAAATAATACAAAAAAAAGGTTGAAAGAAAGAAGAAGAAAGGTGAAATTATGAAATTACCATATTGAAAGCCATAGCCATTGTTGCTTGAAGTTTTCTTCTTCTTTTTCTCTGTTGCTATGATGGAAGTTGGTATGCAAATGATGGAAGTGGCAATTGGGTATTTTATATAGATGGAAGTGTTTAAAAGCCATTAAAGTTTGTGAATATTACAAGTTTGGCCACTCTAGATCTATGGTACTCCTTATTTTTTTTCTTTTATTTCCATTTTGTTGGGACCGCTCAATTATAATGGCTTAATTTTTATGTTAATTTCCTTTAAAAATATTTTATAGATGTAAGTCAAAAACTTATTACATTCGGAAAATAATTTTACCAATTCAACCAACTGATACTTAAAGACTCAAGAGTTGATTTGCTTTTCTTCATCAATGGAGGATACCATAACGATATATTGTTTCTATTCTTAAATTTGGGGTTCATGTAAAATTGATTTTATAGAAAATTTGATTTGATATAATAAGTTATTTTTTAAAAAACATTTATGAGTATTGGTTGATTTAGTTGATAAATTTTATGTGAACTTATCAAAAAAATAACTTTAATTTGAACAAGTAAAAATTTATTAAAATTCAAGTATCATTATAAAATGGTTTTTGCGAGTTTTGATATTTTCTAGTTTTATTGGCTTTTTTGATGTCATTTGATGAATTATATGTATATTTGTTTTATTTATATTTATTGAAAAAATTATTTAATTGTAAATAAAATTTTGCTAACAAATGTTTTTAAGACATTTGTTAAGGTTTCTGGAATACTTGTTAGTAAAACCTTTGTAAATAAACTAATTAACAAATTTAATTTTTTTTTTTCAAAAAATCAAATTTACCTTTAAGATGATGATAATGGTATAGGAACACTAGAAAAGAGTTTGCTTAATAAACGTGCTTGTGTAAATTTGAATACTTAATGATTTAATCACATTAAATTAATTGTCATAATGGTCATCTTCATTATGATTTCCTCCGTATTTTTGGTCTCCATCCAACAGCATTCCTACTTGGTAAGTTACAGAAAACTCGTCATTAATGAATATAAAATTTAATACCCACATTCTATTTAAAGTAATTATAATTAGGGTTTCTTATTTATCTTATTAATTACTCTCATTATCCAAGCACCAAAACAATCTTATCCAATTATCCTATATCCTTTCACTATCAATTTCCAATGCTTCTGTAACTTGTTAAGTTGTATATTAAAATTATACTGAAAAAATAATCAACTAAAATAATAAGTATTTATAATGGGAGTTTGCTAATAAATGTGGGCATTTATTAAAATTTTTATATTTATTTTTTATAGTAATTTTTAATATTGAATATAGTAATCAATAATAAATTTTAATTTATTTAAAAAAATATAATTTACTGAATCTAGAAAACTTAACAAGTGTTCTAAAAACACTCATTAGCAAAACTCTTCATAATGTTTAGAAATTATGTTGCAAATGATTACATGTACTATAAAGTGATAAATTGGAAGGTTAAAATAAATTAATTTAGTATATAGAATTTAAATTTAAGGATAAGGACTCTAAAAATATTATCTAATAATAATATTTTGAGTGTTTAATTTTTTTTACTTATTTTTATGTTAAGTTCAATTTTATTTAATAAACTTGTCGTACCATGAATTTATTAATTCTATCTTAATTTTTGGTATTTTTAAATATTTAAGAACAAGATAACAAGATGAAAGGTCAAATTCACTTTAATAAAATATCAAATTATTACTCTAATTTAGAAATTTTGGAATGACTAATTTTGTCCATTTTTTTTGATAATATTAATAATAACTACAATGATCTATATCTAAAATGAAATTTGGGTAATTTTAAAGATTAAAGCACAAGATACTAAGTTGAAAAATCAAATCTACTCTAATACAAATATTAAAATATCAAACTGATATTTAGAATCTTTGAGCCAGCCAATTCTATCCATTTTTTAATACTATATATAATAATACCTTTGATAATCTATATTTAAAATAGATTTTTGATACACGTAGTAATAATTATACTAAGACCTTATTGAAATCACCTAAAAAGAATTATTTCTTCTTATGAGTTAAAAATCAAATTAAAATTTATTTTATTTAAATTTTAAAAAGTAAATTTTATCTTAAAAAAATTAAAAATTAAAAATAAAGGAGGATTTATTTTTAACTTTTTTAAGACACAATTGATATTATTAAATCTTTATAATAAATTATTTTAATTATATTATTATTAAATTTATAAAATTCTAAAAAAATTTAAAAATAATTAAGTAAAAATATTATAAATATGTAAAAGGTTAAAAGCTAAATTAATTAATTTTGTGGTATCATCGTTTTAAGATAAAATTAAGTAATTTTATAAATATTATAATTTTTTTAAAAAATAAAAAATTATAAATTATAAATAAATTCAAATAAGACTCAAATGTATTTCGATATCGAATAATTAAAGTATCATTACGACGTAAAAGCTTTGAAATGATTAGTTTTGTCTATTTTTTGGATACTACAATGTGACTCGTAGATATCTATCTACGTTTAAAAATTTTGAACATTTTTTATTCCGACGACATTAATATAATTAAATTTACCTTAATACCCTTTAAACCTCTTTTCACTTGAGAAGAGTAGCGAACACTTGCTACTAATTTACTCATAGAATCGCTAGTTTCTGTCGTTGCTTTTGCACTCTAGCTATTAAAATAAACAAAGTAGTTAATTATATTTACTCAATTTCCTCTCTTCTTCTTCTTCACAATTTATCAGGAAATCTATTTCCCAATTGTCATCCACATGGCAGACAGAAGCTCCTGCCGACCAATATAAATAAATGCTAGTGTAGTGTACGCAGATCGAATGACAAAAATACTGTTCTAAAAGTTTACGAACTCCATTTATATAATATATCAAACAATAATTAACCATATAATACAATTGGGTAAATAATTGTACTTCAATTTAATTAGCTAATGTAAGAAAAAAATAACAATAAAAACACGAGTGCAAAAAACACAGAGTGATGAATCATTCATATAAGCTTATCTTTCTTAGTTACATGACTCATGATGTGTAAATATCAACACTCCTAATTAATATTTGATATATGAATATTGAAAGAAGAAAGGAAAAAAAAAAAAACAAACAATGAGTCATAAAAGATAAAATATTATGAGCCTAATTACATTTTATAAATTTTATTTGCATAAAGTCTTTTCCAATACTATCCCAATTTGTATAAAAAATTTTCTCCACTTCTTATAAACAGTATAGGTAAATTTTTTCTATTATTAAAAGTAGACCCATCCCAAAATTTAAGAATAATATTCCGAAGAAAACTAGAATAATATTTATATATACTTTCTGTAGATACTCGTGTATCAGTAAAGGGTAATATTGTAACATCAAAAAAAAAAAAGTTCAAATGGGTCCATTCCACTAATAAAACGACGTTATCCCAGTCTCTTGTGGGATCAAGATACAAATAAAAAACAGTGATGAGTCTCACTTTGATTTAGCGTAATTCTTCTTAATTTCACTGAAAAGTGAAGTGGCAGCATTTCATTGATCCGTCCTACCAATAAAAGCACTCTACTTCAGTTCTTCGTCGGATCGAGATAACAAATAAAAGACAACGGTGAGTCTCGCTTTTATTTTGTGTATCTTCTTAATTTTACTAAAAACGAAAAGCTTCCTCCATTTAAAAAAAAAAACACACTAGGAGACCATGCACATAAACATTCCCTATGCAGATAATACGGCGTAAAGGCGGTCCCATCTCGGATCCCACACCCACAATTCCCCCCATCTCTCCGAAGAGTCTGTGCGTGCAAGCAAAGAAGAAAGAAAGAAGAAGTTCCTCATTATACAAGATTCACAGCAGAAGAAGATGAAGAGTTGCAGAGAGTTTAATGACGTATAGATACAGTAAAAGAAATTTCTCGGTTGAAATGAGTCAATGTATCTATCTACTACTAATCTGTTAGCGTTCTTCTCTTTGCCAACTTGGTTTTGTACATATTCTTTGTTTGTTTTTCATCCCCATGCTTTTGAGTTTTTCCACAAATTTGTCCAATAAAAAAAAGGCAACTTCCCGACAATAATCTCAGAAAATAATATAGTTTTACATGTGAAGGTGGCTAGGATATACCTAATATTGAAGATAAACACAAGGGTAATCTGATGATGGGTTGAATGTGATAGAGAGAAATTAATTAATGAGAATACAAACACTAAAATCTATGGAGATTTGGAAGCAATACAAGGGATGGAGGTGAAAATTGAGACATTTCCTTCACGTGGGTGGGTCTCCTTAGTAGAAAACATTGCCCATCTGGCCATTGCTGTGAGACCCACATAGAGTTTTGCCATTGGAATGACATTTCTTTCTTTGTTCCTCGAATCCGAACCTCTACTTCTGCCTAAATGTTTTATGGTGAGATTTGAAAGGTTAAGGAATGTGGATGTAATTGTTTGTTTTGAGGTGAGTTTTGGCTCTTAGTTCTTTAGCTTCTTGTTAATGGAAGCTATTCAATTTGTTGGTGTAGCTTAATCTGGTGAAAGCAGAAGCAAAATGCGTATCTCGGTTTGCTTGATTTGTAGCCTTTTGTTAAGAAACTTACTGACCATACTTTTGCTAGAAACTCTTCGGGGGATTTGATCATGTTTCTGTTGCTGAACGCCTCGCATGTTGGTGACCTTTCAACAAACCATTTATATTAGAAATGCAATTTGTTTGTAACCTTTTATAGAACAATCTATAATTAAAATAAAAACTCTATCTGACGTTTTATCAACTAAGCATACTCTGAGATGCAAATTTTTTATTAAACTAATAATATAATAATATTATTTGATTGCCATGTGTTTTATATTTTCACAGAATTAAGTGAAAATTTATGAAAAAATAAAGATATAAATAAGACATGACATTTAATTTTATTGTGTCAATTACCCCCTTTTTTTTTTCTCTAAAAATTGTATTCATTATATTATTTCTTATCGAACACATTAGAGGCAGCACGCGTCGACAGTCCACATTTAAGAACGTAACCCCAATGACTCCATCTACTGAGAAAGGGCCTTTTTCTTGCATCAAATCATCGATGTTTTCGGGGAAAATGAAGAGGTGAAATTTCGCATGTTCATCTTTTGGCTGCTCATGTTTACCTTCGTATTTTATGTTATTTCTGCAAGGACCGAGGACCCAGAAACAGCGAAAGATTTCTACATTTAACTACCCAAATCCTAATTGATACAAATAATTGGGTTCATGGATATGTTAGATATTTATTCAATTGGTTTCTTTTGCTCGTTTTATTTGTACTTGTATACCTGAGTTTTTTAATCGGCCAGAAACTACAAAATTTGCACATGGTTTTGTGGTTAAAACTTTTAGTAGCTTCTGCAATTCAGCAAATCCGATGCTTGTGAATTAAAAGAAGCATTCCTACACGACCTAAACCTTTAAGGCTATTATAAAGCTATAATGACAAAAATATAGTCATGCAACTCAGCAAATCCGATGCTTGTGAATTAAAACAAACATTCCTAGACGATGTTAAACCTCATTTCACTCATGAGCTTCAGGTCATTCATCCCATCTCTCAAGATTTTTTAAGCTGACGTAAGTAGTGGCAATAATATAGTCCAAGAACTCAAACATTGTGACCCAGAAATGCGCTCCGAAACTGAAAAATGCATAATATTTCAATAATGTTCCATTGAAATCTTTAGAAGCACCTTTTGCATGTGTTCTGGTTTGGCTGTGGCAGAGAAACATCGGAGTTCCCTGGGCAAAAGGCCATTAAGGAGGGCAGTGCCAGGTTCTGAAATTAAAGCCTTGGCTTGAAGATTCAGCAGTAATGTTAATGGCGTCTTCATTTGTCATCCTTTGGGGGTTTGTCTTCATTCTTCTTCTCCTGCGATGACTAGAATTTAAAAGTGAACAAAAAATAAAGAAAGAAGTGTTGAAACATATATTATGGACATTTGGTAATTGAGTAACAAATGTTTAAAACAGAAATTCCTAAACATGTTGTGAGATTCACTTGAGAAGCTCTACGGACATACATCAGGTTGATCTTTCAGAGATGCAATGAGATCTTTCACCAAAGGATCATTTGGGTCCACTCCTGGAAGCTATGAGATCAAAAACAAGTCAGGATATACGCTCATATGTTTAAATTTGCTAGTCATGAAGTTCATTAACGCAAATCAAATACACTTACTGATGTGAGGATAGATGACACAGTCGACTGGTCGCCCAACACCTTGCTCATATCCGATTGGTTTAAAGGATCTTTTGTATCATCCTGCATGGACATTTGAAGTGCTGCAGGCAGTAATTGAACGATTAGATCAGCAAATGTTAAAAATAAGAGTCTATTGGATAATGAAAAACTAGAATTGTCCATATCATACATCTTAACAAATCAGATTCCATGTACAAGTCAACAAGTGTTCACAAATCTCAAGTATGACATGGTTCTTTGCAAGGTTTTCAGAAGTTTAAATTCAATTTCCTGATGACTAGGGGTTTAATATATATGAAATAAAAACAAATATATACATGTTAACATATGTAACTGCTCTAATGATTTTCATTTCAGTTGGATGTATGCTATAATACCCTAACCTTTTAAAATCCCAGCATCCATATCTTATAACTGTTCCCACGTCAGATGGGCATAATTCTCTTTTTCTTTTTCTTATTTCAAATACTATAAAAAATAAACCAAAACCCTTTTCACTAAAGCAAGTGAAATTTGAACCTCAAATCTTTAGTACTACTTACCAGCAGAGCCAACTAGCACTCACTAGATAGAAAACCTAAGATAGGAATGTATTTTAATATTTCCATATGGGGTGACTTCAAAATAGGTGATATATGTTTGAATGTTGAAGTGTCTCCGACAAGATGGGATAAACTGCATTGCTGATATTGACCCCAAAAAAGAAAGGTTAGGTACAGCTAGTCCGTGAACAGCCAACCATCACACTGTTGAAAACACAGGTCTTTTATTTAATATTGTGTGAAAATGAACCGAACCCCTCTCCATCCCTGTGTGAGCGGGATTTGAAGCCTAGACCTCTTGTACCACCTCGAGGCATTTTTTAATTGAATATATTAGCAACCACAACAATGCTGCAACTCAACAAATATACACCCTTAAGCAAATCAGATGCTGCGATTAAAGGGAAACTCACCCAACGCCAACTCCTTATCTTCATCAGTCACTTTTGACATATCAGCATCAGTCATGGTTGTATCAGATCCAGGTGTACTCATTGACATATCAAATGCTCACTGTAGTGAAGTATTATACTCATCCTATAACAACTGTTTTTAAAGCAGATTTAAAATAAAAGGGTTCTTATGCAATATAATATGTATTTGGAAAAAAATAATCATTTGAAACAACTAAAAATTTTGACTCCAAGCATTAAGCATAAATAACACACATGCACAACACAAACGGACAAATGTAAAAAATAGACACTAACCATTGGACCAGTGATTTTCTCAGTTGTTTCAGCAGCTGTAGTGTTAGCAGTGTCAGTCATGGTCATAACCTGTGACTTGGCTAACGGCTCTTCCCCCTTGTCTAGCAGCTTCATCAGTAGCCCTTTTGACAGCAGCTTCCTGCCTTGCTCTCTCCTCTTCCATAGAAACTCTAGGGGCAAGAGCCAACTCAGGATCTAAGTTG
>JAWDEX010000015.1:2289746-2316430 GCA_035221805.1 Trichilia hirta | reverse complement strand
TTTGCATATATAATAATATTCATTTTGGCCTTGATTAATTGTTGCTTAAGATATTGACTTCAACATCAAACTTTCACAAGGGTTGATCCATTTTTCCACGAAGTTTTCACATAATTTAATGAGTTCAAACAAATATTAATTAAGCCCTGGGAAAGCTTTTGAGTGACCTGGAAGCTAAGAGCACCCCAGAAAGCATGCTTTACAAATAAAAGCTTGTGTAATTAAAGCAATATAATAATTGAGTTGATTATAAGATCTATTTATCCTTTTTCTTTTAATATTCATGTATAGTAACTAGAGATTACTAGAGATCGATAATACCCATATTTATCCTACATTTTTATGTAATAGAAGAAAATAAATAATACCCATCTAAAAGTGCTAGTTTATGCTCTATTTTAATTACTCAAATATTCTAAAATATTTTTTAAACTTAATATTGAAAACTTAGTAAATATGTTTGAATAAAATAAAGTTAAAATTTTTTACTGAATACTCAAACCTAAACTCGAAAAAATTTATTCAATTATAATTTTAAAAGTGCACATATAAATTTTATTTATTTCTAAACATACAAAGTTTATTTAATTATTTATGAGGATACTAACAAATAAAAATACTAGTTTTTAATTATTTATATTCAATTGTGATAAATTAAAAATAAATGCATTATTAAGAATTATTCTAATTTATATATTTATTTTTATTCAGATTTTATATACATTTAAATTTAAAAAAAAAAAAAAAAAAAACAATAACAACAACAACACTATCTTAACAAAATTTGAACCACCATTTAACTAGCAGACCTAGTGACAAGGTCCATTTATTTTCACTCTCAAAAAATATTTATATAGCATATTATAATATGATGATATTTGATTAATTTACTTAGAGCAATTAGATGTCAGATTCAAATCTCATTCACATAGTCACATATTATATGCTATATTTTCGAATTTTAAAGTTGTGAATTTATAAATATTAAAATTGTGGAAACTTTTCTCGGGCACACGTGTCCTTATATGAGTAAGATATGTCTAATGGTGGGTGAAAAATTTCTTGGGCACGACCTAACAATTTTGTTTCTTCGTATAAATTTGATGGAAGGACAAGTAGCATCATTTTATTTTGGCCATCTTATCATGTTTCCATGTTTAATAGTGAACAAATTAAGTAAAAATGGGACCCATTTTATTTTTATTTTATTTTATGTGGGACAAGTAAATTAAAATTCGGTTTAAAGCATAGATTATTGTAGGGGCCTCGTATCTTAATTATTTGACTACTCCAATGGTCACGCCGAAACCTTCGGACAAGGAAAAAATAGGTAAAAAGAAAAGAGTTTCTTTTTTTCCCCTTTTGCTTTTATATTAGTGTTTGTTCTAACATTTTTATATTTGAAAAAAATAATTTTATAATATTATATGATATAATAATAAATAATTTTTCCAAATATGATAAAATAATTTATATAAGTGTTAGTTGATTCTATTGGTAAAGTTTATCAGAATAATATAAGACATTTAAGATTTCAATTCCGCTGACAAGAGAAGAATTCTGTCAACAAATTTAATTTTAGGGATATTCTAATAAAGAATAGATGGAATATTAGTTCTGAAAATTAATGATCTTTGAAAATGTTTGTGCTTTGAAAATATTTAATTATCGTTTAGTTGTATTTTAAATACTTATATATTAATTTAATTCTAATAAATGCATTTTAAAAAAACGTACCAAACCCACCCTAAATAAGTTGGCAAGAGCTTTGAATTAAAATACCCAGTATTTCAATCAAAACAAGCACTTTGAACAACAATCATTTTTTATAATTTTTGTTTGAAAATGAAGCTATAATTAACGATAAGTCGAGTATATAAACTTGTTACAGTTTATACATACAACATAAGTTATGAAAAAGAACAAATTTCACACTAGTTCATCTTCAAAACCAGGTCTTCATCATCTACTCGTATCCCGCCCAACATTTAAACCACATAGCGCCACACATTACACAACCCATAATGCAGCGAAATGATTCAGCACTATGGGTAGCAAGTTTTGTATTATATCTAACCAACCAACTCATCGATCAAAAGCTATTGATCGTAGTTCGATTTGAACTTCTGGGTTTTACAGCGGATCCATTTGAGTGACCACAACTGGGCTCCGAACCTCATGCTTACCATCTGACCACGAAATGGAACCGAAAACAGCTCCGGAATCATTCAACACCAGGGTCTTGCTATCGGCTGTTACTGTCACTACAAAGCTTCTCTTCTTAACAGCCTCTGTAAATAACAATTTAGATGGTTTCACCGCGATGGTTACTCCTTTCTCCGGGGACTCGACTCTCACTCCGTATACGGCGTTTGGCTGACCAACATTGGTTACTGTCCTGATAAACGTTTTGGTTGAAACTCCCTTGGATCTTGTTGAGAACAATGCAGCAATTGAAGGGTAATTCAGATTCTCGGGCTTCACCTTCCTCGCTGGACAATTCACAGGTGATCGTGTGATCACCTGAATTACCTTGGGACCGTAACCTATAGCACATAAAAAGTTCACATAATCTTCATTGGTAATATCATACAACAATCCCGGATCCATTGCTCGATCAAGATTAACATGCCCGGCACCAAAATCATATGGAGTTGATGGTTTTCCGGTTGCTTCGTCGGTCAGTGACTGGTTCCTGTTATCAATGATGCTTGCAGTAGTCATCATAGCAGACCTTATCGCTGCCGGACTCCAATCCTGGTGAGCAGACTTAAGCAACGCCGCTGCTCCACTCACATGTGGGCAGGCCATTGATGTACCCGACAGGATATTGAACTCTGTTTTCCGAGCATCGGAATCTAATCCGGTTGGCCCAACCGCATCAGTCCAAGCAGCAAGAATGTTAACTCCAGGAGCAATCAAATCCGGTTTAAGAATTTCTGGGTTTAACCCGTTCGGGCCCCTGGCCGAAAACGACGCCACCACAGGAGCTGGCTTGATTCCGAGAATAGTTCCCTTGAAATCAAGGGTAGCCGTTGGATTAGCTGCCGATGAAATGTAAGCTTTTACCGCATCTCCTTCGTCAGAACCAACAGCACAAGCTGGTAAAAGATGAGCATCTCCGACTAAACCTTCGCCGTTCGAAATTCCGTTAGCTAAAATCATGCCGACGCCTCCAGCTTTCTTCACTACTAATCCTTTCGCTACTCTTTGACTACTTCCTCTATCACAAACGACAATTTTCCCTCTCACTGAACTGGGATCCAGCGAATTTTCCATGCATAGAGAAGCTGATAGAACTCCAGATTTTCCTGGGTAAACAACAGGGTACATTTTTCCTTTCAACGGGGCACCGGAGTACAGAGAGACGCCGGAGAGTCTGCGGCCATCGCCGAGAACAACCTCAGCTGGGAAGTTTCTATCAATCGTTCCGGCACCGACTGTAACAAGCCACGGAGCAAGATTAGTGACTGACATTCCACTGGGACCGTCGTTTCCGGCAGATGATGAAACGAACACCCCTCTGGAAACGGCGCCGTATGAGCCGATAGCTATTGGATCAAGGTAATAAGGAGAGGAGATTCCATCGCCGCCACCAATCGAGATTGATATGACGTCAACTCCATCGTTCACGGCAGCGTCGAAGGCGGCCAGAATGTCGGAATCGAAACAGCCTGCATTCTTCCAGCACACTTTGTAAACCGCCAGTCTCGATTTCGGCGCCACGCCTTTCGCAACTCCGAAGGCGTACCCTTCCATGCTCGCACGGAACGCATAACGGCCGACGGCGGTTGAGGCGGTGTGGGTCCCGTGACCATCTGCATCTCGCGGCGACATGAACTCAACCGTTTCATTTATTCCGCCGATCGGACCTGCGGATCCCGCCTCGTGTCCTTTGGAGAAAAATCTCGCGCCGATTATTTTCTTATTACAATTCTCGACGGTAAATTTGACTCCGGTTTGACATACACCTTTCCATTTCAAAGGAACCGGACCAATATTCAAATCCGAAAAACTACGTCGTTCTGGCCAGATACCAGTGTCGAACACTCCTATAATGACATCGGATCCGTAGTCGGACTCGGACCACAGACCCTGCTGATTACGGAGACCGAGAAACTGCGGGGAACGAGTGGTGTGCAGTTCACGCCTCTGGTCCTCGAAAACGGCGAGGACGGAGGGGTGACGGCTGAGAGAGGCGGCTTGTTCAGGAGAGACACTAGCAGAGAAGCCATGAAAAACGGTGTCGTATGTGTGTAGTATTTGTACTGGACTAGCGAACTCGGAAGTGTACCAGTGGTAGTGAGTGGGAAAAATGGACGGCTTTGATTGAGAATCGATACGGAAGATGAAAGTCTTCACCGTCTGATCGGTGGAAATTGTCCGTGTTAGAATTTGAAGAACAGAACCGGAGAGAAAGAAGACGAAGAGGAACTGTAGAGTAAGCAAGCTGGAGAGAAATGTAGCCATTAGAGAGAGCGAGTGAGAGTGAGCGAAAGTGAACGTTACCGACAGAGACGTAAAAGATATAAGAGAGATAATTGTCTTTTGGATTTGCAAATCGTGATTAATTAATTAATCACATTATATATCTGACAGGCGTCAAAATGTTTGTGGATATAATTTTGTCGTGATGGAGGACCGATGGGTCAGCTGCTTAACTGCGCCCTCAAAGAAGCGAAAACCACATCGTTTCTCTGGGAAAAATATTGGTCCCTTTATTTAAATAAATAAGATATATTAATATATTTTGATCATTTATAACAAATAAATTCTTAGGGTATTTGTTAAATAAATAACGACTTAAATTAGAAATGTTTTAAATAAATTTTTAATTATTAGAGAATATTAAAAATATTTAAAAAGATAAAAAATTTAAAAATGTATTTTAAATACAAATAAAAGCAAAAAATAGAAAACTTTTAATTCAAAAAAGCAAATCATTTATTTAAAAAAAAAAAAAAAAAAAAGAAAGCTAAACAACAGTAAAAATGACGAATTTAAATTCAGTTTGTAATTTTAAACACTATTATCTTAATAAATTTATCTATTTAAGTCAAAATTAAGTATGAAGAGATAGCTTTCATGAGTAGATTAGGAAACTCATTTGAAATAAATGATAAAATTATGTTATTATTTATTATTTTACTAACGTTTAGAACTTATCCGTTAATATCCAAAAGAAAGAGCATCATTTTTTATTTTAATTTAATAAAGCTATGCCACTTGGGCTGTGCCTCTCTATACTGTCGACGTATGGAACTGAGGGACAGCGATTATTATATTTATATTGGGAACAAAATTTGAAAATTACTTATCACCCTTCAATCACTTAAGAGCCAATCATGACCGTTGGATAAGTGAGTTTTGATGATCTGATCAGATGGAATCTGAATTATTGTGATTGCCTACAAGGCGTGAACAGGCTTTTTCATTTATTATTTCATCCCGTTGAAGAAAAGTGACGTCTGAAAAGAATAATAGTAGATGCTGAAGTGAACATTTATCACTTGTCTCCCCTAAATTTTAAGATATTATCATTCAAATAATGTTTTTCTAAAATTTATCACTTAACTCCATCAGTAAATCATAAATTTTCATCATTACATGAAATCACCCTTTGTAACATAATTAATTAAGGGTAATCCAAAATTTTTGTAATTTTTTTAGCTTAATACTTTGATAATTTTTTTTAAATACTCAATACCCTTCTATTAATACAAATTTAATTAAAAAAAATTACTCATTGTAAGAAAATATCCGATATTTTAAAAGAAATTAGGGGATATTGCAGTATTAATAGGAAAAAATGACATTTTTTAATTAATTAATTTAAATTTGATTGATTGCATGATATCAGCAAACACACATTCGTACACGTGTCGTAGTGTGAGCATCGTTTGAGGTATCTTCCTAACCTAACCATTTTTGAATCGTGTGTACATGTTCATGTAGATTTCAAATCTGACCTACCCACCCTACTTGTACAGCTGCTTATATATCAACGAGATAGGAATGGCTGCTTGCATAAAGCTTAATGAACTATACATATAGTTTAGTCTCATTAATTTTTAAGACATTTATTTAAATCAAACTTATCAAAATATTTATTAAGTATGATAATTTTTTTATTATAATTACAATAATATTTTTTAATTATAATTATTTTAAGATTAAATATATACAATTTTATTTATTTTTATTTAAATTCACAAATTTAAGTAAGAAATGATAAATTTTCATAATTATTTTTATAAACAATAAAATTTAAGTTTCATTTAATCCAATCTTAATAGTGTGTATGTTTTTAATCCTTTAAAATTTTAACTAAATATTAATATTGTTATTAATGCATTTATTTAAATTTTTTTATTACTTGAAATTAAAATTCATCACGCTTTCACTCCAATTACAATAAATACTTTTATTACTTGAAATTAAAATTCATCATGCTTTTATTTCAATTACAATAAATATTTTATAAATTAATATATACAAATAATTATAATCTGATGTGTAATTCTCAATAATGAATACATTTTTACTACTACTATGAAAAATAAATTATAGTGTGAAATGTTGGGTGAGTGTCATGAATAAAGAGAGTGTGAAAGTATCATCATGCTAATTTCATTCTCGTATCACCAAATTCAATTTAATCATTTAAAAAAATATATTAATATATAAAGTATTACTTAGATGCAAACTCAATCTTTAGATAAAATTTTCATGCAAATTAATGCGATAATATTATATAATTATTACATATTTTTTATTTTTATAGAAATAAATAAAAATTAACAAAAGTAGAAATAAAAATGAATTATATAAAGCATGTAATAATTATTGTCACATTAGCTTCTATAAATATTTTTATCTTATATATCTATTTCTCTAGCATTATTGTAATATATATGATTATAAGAAATTATATAACATCATTTAATCGAATTTTAGACATGATATGACTAAATATACATATATAAAAATTATAATAGTATTAAAAATATAAATTTTTTATATAAATTAACATGATATTATTGTATAATTATCATATAACTTACATTATTATTTGTATTAATTATATTAATTTTTTATTTTTAGTTAACGAAAACTATCACATCACATAATTTTTATACAATAATTTCTATTTTAGTATTATTCAAAAAAAAATTAAGTTTTTACTTTTTTAAATTATAACACAATAATAACATTTTGCTGTCACTATATTTGTTAGAGTTTTTTTTAACATTTTGTTCAAAATATATCATAATAATAACATTTTGAGGTAATTTGTTTATTTATAACAAATATTGGGACAAAAATGTTATTATCCAATTGTAACATAGACATTTAAAATAAATGATAATCGAAAGCTCAAATGATTAGTACTTTAGACGAGCCATCGGTGCGCGTGAATGGCGCTCCCTTACCTGCAAATTTTAACAAAAATCGAGGGGACAGATTCAACAGAAACCAGTTAAAACAAGGGCTTCTGTACAGTAAAGATCAAATCCATCGACGATTTTTTCGCTTACCAATATACAAACATCTTTAATAATTTTTTAAAATATTGTTTTATTTTTTATTAAAATATTTATAATAAATATTTTTATAATTTAAAAGAACAATAAATATTTCTCCTAATATTGAGAATAATATTAATTTTTATTATATAAATTTTTAAACTGATATCAATTTTTAAAGAAATGTTGATTTTTATTACATAAATTTTTAAAAATTAAAATTATTAAATTAAAATAATAATATATTTATTTATATCAAATAATTTTTTTAAATCTATAAATTATTAAATTATTTTTTAAATATAACCTTTAGAACTATATACAATTGATAAATTATGAAAAAATTATTAAATTATATTTTAAAAGATAAAAATATTTTAAATTTTATTTTTATTTTAACTATTAATTTTAATTATAATTTATTCCATCTAACATTTTAAAGTATATTTAATAATTTAGATCAATTTAAGCTCATAATTTATAATTTGTATTTAATTTGTAATATTTTAAGATTAAATTTATTAGTTTAAATTTTATAAATTATATTATGAAATATTTAGATTAAACTCGTGAAATATGTAAAATAATTATAATACTTAATATTATTAAAAAATTAATTTATAATTTTACATTTATAAGCACTTTTAAAAACGAATTTATCAAATATTAATTTAAGAGTAAAGACTATTCTTAAATATTGGACAAAACATATTTAAACTAAAATAACACATTTTCTACGGAGAGCGCTATCTGTACAAAGTCTCTTAACACTATACGATGCTATTATTATAAGAATTTATTATTTATATACTCTTCATATGTACTAATAATGAATATGAAAATTTTGATAAATTAATTTAATAAAATTATACTTTAAAATATATTTCAATACTTTAAATTGTAAAATTTCTTTATTTAAGGCTGACCCTCTATTTATGTGGAGTATTATTGGCTTCGCCACTAGATTTTGTACATAACTAAGTTAAATTTGATGTCTCCTTTGCTGATCCCCACCTTTGGCAATTCATGCCTAGGGTTACAGCTCAATTGTGTAATGCATGCCAGCTAGCCCTTTGGACTGATTCATGCCCAGCACATCAAAATAAGGACTGATTCTATCACTCGGAACCTTTTGGAGGAGGTCTTGCTTCCTTCGTTAATAACCTTTTCTATAAGCCTCTTCTGCCAAGGGCTAGTAGCGCTTTCCCTAACATTCAATTCGTAGTTTAATTAGAATAAGCAAGAAAAATTCAAATTGCAATAGCTAGGGATAGGTTGATCTATGTTCTGACTCGATTTCTCTTATTAGTTGGCATTATAATAAAGATATAAACGAAAATATTATAATTATGAGTTTAATTTGATTTTAAATATTAAATATGTTATATTTAAAAAAATCAATAAATAAATCATAATTAAAATAATAATTAGAATAAGCAATGAAATTTTAAAATATTTTTATTTTTTTAAAAAATAATTTAATAATTTATCAATTTAAATAAGAATTATTTAATATAAATATATTATATTTTTAATTTAATAACTTAAAATTTTTAAAGTTTATAAGATAAAAGTAAATATTATTTTAAAAATTGACATGATAAAAATAAATATTTTTATTTTTTAAATTATTGAGTTATTTATTATATATATTTTAATAATAAAATAAGTGTTTTTTTTTAAAATAAGGTAATATTTTAAAAGTTATTTTTAAAAATTACTATATTACTATTTGTCTTTTTGTAGGTAAAATAGTCTACAATCCTACTAATCTAACAGCCGAAATCAACCTTCAACGTGGAGTCATTATTTAAGGGGCCACACTTTAGTTCGGATGAACGGTTGAGATGATTAACTGTGCATTCAGATTTGTAGCCTAGTGGACATGTGATCATTCTGTCCTATTAATTTTGGGTCCCACGTTTACTGATTGCGATGACATCTTCTGAATTTGCTGAGTAGGAAAAAGTGTCTGCTGTTGGAGGGTCCCCGGTGGAATGTCAAAAGTGCACGGCAGGCCCTAGGAACTGTGGGACCGCTCTAATTCAACCCGTACGCGCGCACCGAAAAAGAATAGAACAGTCCGAAATTGACAAAATTCGTATCGGAATAAAGAAATTGTGCGAATCTGGGTAAGAAAATTCTGCCCCACACCTGAAACTGGGTCGAATTTGAGTTTCGCATGATCAGAAAAAAAATCCGGTCCAAATCCGAGATTCTACCATCCCCAAGCAGAGATCAAGATAAGTTCTGTTTCCAATTGAAAAACGAATTCATCTCCGTTTCGTGACCGGGACGGGGACGGGGACGGGGACGGGATTAGATTGGGAACGATCCCCTTTCCGTCCCATTGCCCTAGTTCTTTTTTAATAGTTATTATTTAAGGCAATTTAATTGAAAATTAATTAATAAAAATATTATAAATATATTAAATAAATATAAAAATATTTATACTATAAAATATAATTATAAAATCTTTAATTTTTAATACAAGACTTTATTTGTTGTAATTAATTTAAATAATTAGATCACATATATATACTTGATGTCAGGGAATTAATTGTCGTATTTTGGTAATAGATAATTCTTGCAAAAAATTAAAATGGTTAAATTCACCAAACCGATAACATAAAATCCAATTTTATTGAATTATTATCACATTAAAATTTTTAAACACAATAAAAAAATTTGATTACTAAATATTTTATTGATAATAATTATTAGCTAATTTATTAAAATATTAAAATAATATACTGTGCAAACTATAAATTTACAAATAAAATATTCATAGTTACTTATTACGATTTAAAAAAATAATACACACCATATAATTATAAATTATTATTGTTATATTAAATTAATATTATTTGATAATTATTAAAATAATTAACATTTATACAATTACAACATTCATCATTCATTTTAATATATTAATATCTTAAAATTTTAATAAGTTAATAGGTCGACTATATCATAAATCTTGAATTTAATTAATATATTTATTCTTTACAATATCATGATTAATAATTAGATATAATGTTCGATTGTTGTATTTTTATTTTTGTAATTGTGTTAGCATGTGTATTGTATTATTTTATAATATTTATTATTTTCTTATTATGATTAAGAAAAATCCACCACATTTAATTTGTATATTCTAACTAATTTTTATTGTTTTTATTGTAAATTGTAGTAAAATACTAACTAATTTTCCTCTATTTATTATACATGGGTGATAATTTTTATTTAATTCTACCACAATAAATAAATTTGAAAAATAAAACTTTACATAATAAGTAAAAAAATTTTACGTGATAGTCATATATTTTGTTTTAATTTATTTATATTAAAAATATTTTATTTAAATTCAAAAAATTAATTAAAAATTAGGCCAAACGCAATAAAAAAAGAATGAGAATTAAAGACGATGATAAAAATCTTCCAATTAAAACGCGGATTATTCTTATCTCATCTCGGTTTTCTTTTCCTTAAACGACAACAACTTATTGTAGTACCGAGATCTGCCTTTATTGGTTTAAATCTTATTATCTAAAAAAGTAAATACACTTGCTTTCGTTGAGAGTCGAACTCAAGACCTCCCGCTTACTAAACGGGTGCTCTAACCAACTGAGCTACGAAAGCCTCTTGTTTTGGTTGCCCATATTTATTATAAATTAACTATACATACGATGAACCACGTCATCCACCAAGGTAGGACAAATCACAAAATTTCACAGGAAATTTTTAAGTTGGTATTTCCTTTTTTATTTTTCTTTGCATACTTACCAATCAATTTTGTGAGGAAACATGCATCATTAAACTCTACAAAAATTGTCTGAATTAATGTTTCGTTTGCTATTGTGGTGTAATAATTTTAACTGAAATTTGCGTGGGAACCTCCAAGATAATGAAGGCTCTATTTGCATTTATGGGTATTCAACGTAATCAACACCGATTTAGATTGGCAAACTAGTCCAATAGATGGCCAACCTAATATCGACTAATTATTGTGTGTTGATTGAGATGAATTCATAAGAATCGCTTGCAGTAATTTTTAAGTTATAATTATTATAAAATAAAATTTATAAATTAAATATTAATATAAAAGTGTACTAATCTCACCAAAATTAAAATTATTGGATACATATTTTTAAAATTTTAGCTTTTAAAACACAATAGAAGCATTGTTCCGAAACAAAGCAAAATTTTGATTATTATTTCTTATGTCAAACGGGAAACAAAACAAATGAAATTCCAAACATTTCTTTTGCTTAACCCTAATAAAAAAATCAAAATCGGATGTAGATTTTTTTTCAAGATATATACTTGTTATGTCCTAAATGTGTAATAGCTCAAGACTAGCCGCAATTGCAGGCCTTTGGGCCTCTCACATGATTTGAAATCTATTCACAAGCATGGCTTGGGCCCATTAACATGACATCGCACCACCTTTATAATGACATCGGACCACCATCATAAAAGGAGTGCCCATTTTGAAGAAAAATACTACGGTGATATATAAGAGATTTATGAAGCAATTATTTACCTAAAAGAAAATTTAGTTTAAGTTACATGTATAAATTCACATTAGCTCGTTTTGAATAGCACAATAATTCTTTTATATCACAAATTGCCTTTTTAAAATTACAATTTATTAATATTACATTAAGTGGCTCCTAAACAAATATGGATAAAATAACGTTTCCCTCTATCTTTTGGTCTAATACTCTGTTACACTCTCACTTTTTAAAAATTATTCGTTACCCACTGACTTTTGATTTTACCCTTAATCCTCTCAAATTGAACTGCATTGAATTAGGTTTTAAAAAGGCAGGGATAATAGAATATTAGGAAAAAAAATATATCATTTATCCATAAAAAAAATCTACTAATATAATAAATTATGTTCAATGAAGATAAGAGATGATATAATTCTTTTTTTCTAGAAATTTGATTTAAAATTTACTCAAAAGAAAATAATCATGCTATTTTATAACGTGGATTAAAGAGTCATAAGAGATACATGGGATATAATACAATTGATTAAAGAATTTTGTTAATCCAATTGATTCAACAATTATTTTGTTATCAAAATGATTTGGTAAATATATTACATTGATATTTTTCTTGATTATATTCAATATTTTTCTTCATTGTCTTGATTCTAGCAATAACTTAACAAGCCTTAATATGTGAAATTATGAAAAATTTTATGAAGTATACCCTCTTAAGTATGTATTGTCTAATCTCAATGTAAATGACATCAACTTCCTTATCCATATAATTAATGGATATATTTTTTAATGATATTTCCTATAGTAAATCATCATCATTACGGTGGTTAAAACAACCCAAATTTACTACATTGAAGATAAAACATTAAAAAGTAATTATATTTGCATGCTTTTGTTTTTCCCTCTAGGTGAAAAAAGAGATCAATTATATGTGGGTAATTGAAGTAAAAGTAATGCAAAAGTGTTGCATTATCATTAGAATCATAAACCTTTGAGAATAATTATTAGAAAAGATTAACTAATTCAAGTAAAATGAAATTAATAGTTGTTAAATAAGAATGAGATTGAGATTGAAGTGTCAAATCTAGGGTAAAGAAAAGATTATCAAATAATTTAACTATTGTGTTTTCTCAAATTAAACTAAAGCATATCAATTATGAAGCTCTACCATATATAGAATATAGGCAAGAAGATAAAAATTAAGCACCTTTTATAGGTGTTATGTTCTCTCATGAGTTAGGTGCCAAAACATTATTTATTTGTTGTGATTACATTGCTTGACTTTCATCCCCAATTCAGTTCTACCAATTATGTTGGTTTTTGCATTTAAAAAATAAATAAATAAAAAACAATATTGATTTTAGGATCAATTTTTATAACTTTAATTATGATGTTACTCAAATTTTCATGTTTATAATAAATATTACACTCTTATTTACCGCTCGACCAATGATTTGAGTAGCATATCGATTTTAGTTTTAGGGTTTCTTTCTTTTTAATTGGCATTTAAATAAAATTTAAATTGTTGATATTCATTATTACACTCTTATTTGTTCTTTATAATATATGAATTATTTATATTTAACAAAGATCCTTACCTTATTGGATCTAGGCTAGCTATATGCATGTTCTTATTCTTTTGGCCTTAGTATTAAACTTCTTGTTTGCATTCAGGGAAGTCAAAGGATTTAATCCATTTCATTGCACTCCATATCATTTTGGATTAGGACATTTCACCAAGCTCATCGATTATGGTGTGAAATCTCATCTAGGATTATTTAAGTATGCCCAATTTGCCTGAAAATATGTCGTTGTAAATTGTGATTTTAATTTTTTAGGTGCGATAAATAATTTTATATTATCACATCCCACATCATGTTATTTATTCATAATCGTGATTATTTATTTTATGAAAGGAAAAAAATTAATTTTAATTGAATTAGTTATCGTACTAATATACTATAATGTAAATTATCTAAATTTTAGGTCTATATTTGTTTATTTATTTTGATATTTTAATAAGTTGAGACTTTTAGACTTTAGTGCAAGTGAGTACCTTAAATTCATTTCATTCTTTTGAGCATGAATAATTATGAATTCTTTAAATGATAATAATAAAAAAAAGGTTTGATCACAAATATAATTTTTTTAGTGTGCCTTATTGCTGTTGTAGTGGGATAGACTAATTTTAGAGTATTGTCTTAATTTTTATAAAATCAAAGTAATAAATAAAATAAGAATATGTAAGTTTTATTCATGTGTGTTTTTGTGTGTGATCTCGATTCTATCACAACTGAGATTGGCCGTTTAATTAGTTGGGATTTAAGCAAAAATGATCATTTTTTATATTAAAATTTTAAAAATAATCACGTAATATAATTTTATTAAAAATGATCAAAACTTTAAGTTGACTTTTGAGAGTGAAAAAAAATTTTCAGCTTCGAAAGTTAACTTTTAAACTTGAAGAAAATTTTTTATATTTGAAATTATGAATGATCCTTTTTCAATGAAATTTTATTATATGGGTATTTTTAAATTTTTCATACAAAAAATGGTCATTTTTCTTAAAATCTTAATTAATTTGTCACACGATTGATAAGGCGTGTCTTCTTTATGTGTTATAAGATAATTTGTGCTCAAATTAACAAACAAGGGCATAATTATTGTTATTATTATTACATATTAGAGGATTAACTTACATTAGTATCATCCCAAATCCTAGAAAGCAAATTACGTAAACAAAGCACTTCTAGTTGGAGTCATTAAATAGAAATAGAAGAAAAGCACTCATGAAATAAGTACTTTTTGATTAATAATCACTTTGCCCTGTCTGTAATCACATCAAATCCCATCTCAGTTGGGTCTGTTGCCTGAACTTCATAATGAATTCCATCAAGAACTCTTCTCAACCCATCTTTGGAAGTTGCATACAGCATTTTTGCTCTAATTCTTGATGCTGTCGGGGACCTAAAAAGAATTAATCGGGATTATTGATTGGATTTATTAACCAAATTGATTTGATGGGGAAACAATTTACTTTTTATCCTTCCATGATTAAAAATTTTGGTTTGGTCAATTGTATAATCAGTTGATTCTTTATTACTATGCTTGTGAAATGACTAAAGTTTGACATATTAAGTATATTGTGGGCTGCCTAATATAAACTATTCAGACAATCATATCCTCACGTTTTAAAAAAGACAAATTACTATTAGGTTAAAAAAATATATTTATATATCAATTTCGTGATTCTTGATGGTAAAATAGAAAAACGATTTAAAATAATTAAAAACATTTTCTTTTGAAAAGATATTTAGTAATTCTTTGGAATAAAATACTTTTAAAGAATTATATAATACTAAATTCTTTTCTACAAAAGTGTTCTACATAGGAAATCACTTCAAGGATTCTCTTATAAGTAATTAATTTTTTTTCTTCATATAATTATGAATTTTTTGGTTAAAATTTTAAACTTTTCATTGTACTTTTATATATTAAAAACTATAAACAATATTTAAAATTATAATAACAAATAAAAAATATGTCTAATCGGACTATAATAAATTGGAATTTGGGACATTAAAAGGGTGTTTCAAAAGTATTAAAAGTGTTTATAAAAAGTGCTTTTAGTAAAAGCACCTTTAAAAGTAGATGGTACAAACAATAGAAAAGAACACCCAATCTAAAAATATATTTTTAATATCCGAACTATTTTTTTTTGACGGCAATAAAATATACTATCAAAACTACCCTTAAATTATTTTTCACAATAATATAAGAAATATAAAATGACGTAATAATATTATATTACTATTATTATATATTTTATATTATAAAAAGGGAAAAATTAATGTAAATGAAAGAAAATAAAAATCTAAAATATATGATAATTGTATAATTATTATAATACTTTGTATAAACATAACTTATTTAAAAATTTGTATCTTGATATTATTAATTTTTTGCTTTTTCATATTTATCAGGGCAAAATAGTAAATGAACAGCAAATAATAATAAAAATTACTAAGAAAATAAAATGAACCAAGTTAACAAACCACGCAATGAAGAAGATCTTGCTCTTCCGGCAGTTATCCACCGTCACAAAGTCGAAATCAAACACCGCATACCGGCAGTCATCCTCCGGCAATGACGCAGCGAGATCATCGTAACCCTCTCCGGCACCGCCAACTTTATCGACGGTGACCAGTTTTGACTTTTCGTCGATCTTAAAAACGATGTACCTGTGAACTTTCTTCCATTTCATTTCCATGAAGGAATTCTTACACTCATCAGCAACCCACATCCCTGTTGTCGCCTGAAAACATTATTAAATAAAAATAAACAAATTTAATGAAAAAAAATTGAAATGAAGAAGAAGATGAAGGAGGTAAAATTAGAAAATTACCATCTTGAAAGCCATAGCCATTGCTGCTAGTAGGTTTCTTCTTCTTCTTCTTCTTCTCTCCTTGTGACGGAAGTCGGTATGCAAATGATGGGGGTGGCAATTGGATCTTATATATAGATGGGATTTTTTAAAAGCCATTAAAGTTCGAGAATATTACAAGTTCACCCTACAGGATCTATAACACTCTTTATTTTTATTTTGTTGGGACCAATCACTTACAAAGGCTTAATTTTGAGGTTAATTTTCATTTAATATTATATAGATGTAAGTAAAAGACTTATTATTTAATTTTTTTTAACCAGTTGAATTAATTGAGTTTCTATTCTTAAATTTATCATATTTTAAAGAAAGATGTATTCAATATGATAAGTTATTTTTTAAAAAATATTAATGAGTGTAAGTTAACTTAGTTGATAAATTTTGTGTGTTTATAAAAAATAAATGTAACTTAAATAAGAAAATTATTAAAAATAACCCACTTCAATTATTATATAAAACTATTTTAGTGAGTTTTAATATTCAAATATTATTTTTTTCCTTAATTGTTTTTATTAGTTTCCATTTTTTATTGTCACATTTAAACTAAGATATTTATGTCCCCTCTCTTTGCACTTTTTTTCTTCTAAATTTACTTTAATTCACCTCTCTGTGAGATTTATTAAAAAAAAAGAAAGAAAGAGATTAGATTATCTTCAAACTTAAATTATTAATTAAAAAAAGTTAAATTTATTTTTTTCCAAAAGCCAAATTTACCCTTGAGACGATGATATTGGTCCATAATGGTTATCTTCATTATAATTTCCTATGCGTTTTTGGTATCTATCCAACAAAATTCCTACTTGGTAAATTACAAAAACTTGGCATAAATTAATATAAAATTTAATACCCACATTCTATTTATAGTAATTATAGTTGGGGTTTCTTAATTATCTTTAATCACACTCTTTCTAGTATTAACTTCTCTCTTTATCTAAGGACCACAACAATCCAATTATCCCATATACTTTCACTATAATTTCCAATAGTTTTTTAACTTTTATGTAATATATTAAAATTATACTGAAAAAATAATTAACTGGTAAAATAAGTTTTGGCAATGTTATAAATTATGTTACAAATGTGAAAAATTGAAAAGTTAAACTAAATTTAATTTAATATATATAGAATTTATAGTATCTAATTATATTATTTTTTTAAGTTTTTAAACTTTTTTTAAAATTCCTTTTACTTGTAAGTTCAATTTTATCGAATGAATTTGTGACATGATGAATTCAATTAATTCAATTTTAATTTTTAGCATTTTTGAATATTAGATTAAAAAAATAATAAGATGAAAAATAAAATTCATTCTAATAAAATATTAAATTAATACTCTAATTTAGACATTTCGGGATAGCCAATTTTATCTTCTTTTTTTTTTTTTTTTTTTTTTTTTTTTTTATTACTGTAATAAAACCTGCAATATTTTATATCTAAAATAATTTTTTGCCAATTTTGAAGATTCAAGTACAATATAGTAAGATGAAAGATTCTTTGATACAAATATTAAATTATCACTCTGATTTAAAAGCTATGGGACGATTAATTTTATCTTATTATTTTGATACTATATAATACTTGCGATGATCTATATTTAGAATAAATTTTTGGTATGTTTGAAGATTCGAGCACAAGTTAATAGAACAAAGGATTAGATGTGCTCCCATACAATATTAAATTATCAATGTGACCTCGAAGTATTGGGATGACTAATTTTTTCTATTTTCTATACTATAATAATATCTGTGATAATCTATAACTGAAATAAATTTGTGATAATTTTGAAGATTTAAGCACAAGACAATAAGAGAAAAGAATAAATCTGCTATGATATTAATATTAAATTATCATTTTAACTTAGAACTTTGGAGATGATTGATTTTGTCCATTATTTTAATAATATAATAATAACTGCGATGACCTATATTTAAAATAAATTTTTAGTATTCTTGAAGAATTAAGCAAAAGATAATAAGATGAATTTTTTTTTGTTGTTGATATAAATATTAAATTATTACTTTAATCTAAAAGCTCTAGGGTGATTAATTTTGTCTATTTTAAAATATTATAATAATACTTGCGATGATCTATATCTAAAATAAAATCTTGGTATGCTCGAAAATTCAAGCACAAAGTTAATAAGATGAAAGATCAGATGCACTCCCATACAATATTAAATAATCACTCTTAACTTCGAAGATTTGAGATAACTAATTTTGTCTATTTTTTAATACTATAATAATAGCCATGATAATTTATATTCAAAATAAATTTTTAATATTTTTAAAGATTCAAATACAAGATATTAATAACATTAAAAATACTTTAATATTATATTAAATTATTATTCTTACTTAAAACTTTAAAACGATTAGTTTTTTCCTTTTTTTGGATAGTAAATATGCTATAGATATCTAATTTTTAAAATTTTGAATTTTTTATTCTTATAACTTCAGTATAAAATATTTGTCTTAATGCCCTTTATATCCCTTTTCACTGAAAAAAAAAAAAGAAGTTGAAACACTTACTATTAAATTACCGATAGAATCTCTTGTTTTTGTCGTTGTTCTTGCATTCTAGCTACTAAAGTAAACAAAGTAGCTAAATATATTTACCCAATTTCCTCTCTTCTTCTTCACAATTAATCAAGAAATTTATTTCCCAATGGTCATCCACATGGCAGCCAGAAGTTCTTCTGCCCACCAATATTAATAAAAGCTTGAGTGGTATACGCAGAATTCATGAGTAGATCAATTTAATTAGCTAGTTAAAAATAATAGGAATAAAAGAATAGAAAACATGAGTAGATCAATCCCACTTTCTATGGAAAATTTTCTCCATTTCTTATAAATAATCTTGCAGGTAAATATATCCTATTATTAATAGTAAATCAATCCCAAATTCAGAAATAATTTTTTGACACTACAATAGTATTTATATACACTTTATGTGAACACTCAATTAAATGTCAGTAGATTATAATAATGTAATATCAAAAATAAAAAAATAATTAGATGAGTTCATCTCACCTATAAAATCACGTTACTTCTGTCCTTTGTGTGGGATCGAGCTGGCAGATTAAAAATAGCACGGATTATCACTTTTATTTTGTGTCTACCATTTTAATTTCACAAGAGATAGAGATGATGTTATTTTATTAATCCATGCTACCACGTTATGCACTGATCGAAGTCTTTCTCCAATAGAAAAACACACAGTAGGAAACCATGCACATAAACATTCCCTATGTAGATAATATGGCGGTCCCATCTCGAATCACACACCCGCGGTTTCCCCCCATCTCCCTGAAGAGTCTTTGCTTGGAAGCAAAGAAGAAAGAAAGAAAGAAAGAAATGAGAAGATTATCAACACACAGGATTCACAGCAGATGTAGATTAAAAGGTGCAGAGAAGTTAATAATGTATATATACAGTAAAAGAGACTTCTCGGTAGAAACGAGTCATTGCATCTATCTACTACTTATATGTTCAGGTTCTTCTCTTTACCCACTTGGTTTTGTACATATTCTTTGTTGTTTTTCACATCCCCATGCTTTAGAGTTTTCCCGTAAATTTGTCCAACAACATGTAGTACAGAAAAAAGGCAACATCCCAGCGATAATCTCGTAAAATAATATAATTTTGCATGTGAAGGTGGCTAGGATATATACCTAATATTAAAGATAAAGAGGAGGGTAGCAATCTTATGGGTCGAATGTGATAGGGAGAAATTAATTAATGAGAATACAAACACTAAAATCTATGAAAATTTGGAAGCAATGATGGAGGTGAAGAGTGAGACATTTCCTTCATGTGGGTGGGTCTATTTAGTAGAAAACATGGCCCATTTGGCCGTTTTTGTGAGACTAAAATATAATGTTGCCATTGGAATGACATTCTTTTCTATGTTCCTCGTTCTGTCTAAATATTTTATGGTGAATTTTCATAGGTTAAGGAATGTGGATGTAATTGGTTGTTTTGAGGTGGTTTTGCCTCTTAGTTCTCAGCTTATTGTTAATGGAAGTTCTTCAATTTGGTGGTGTAGCTTAATCTTGAGAAAGCAAAAGCAAAATTCATATCTAGGTTTGGAAGATTTGTAGCCTTTCCTGAAGAAACATAGTGACCCTACTCTACTAGAAACTGTTCTTGTGATTTGATCATGTTTCTGTTAATACCTTATGTCATAGCTGACACCTCGTATATTTGCTACCTTTATATTAAAAGTCAACCTATTCTGGGAAAATGAAGAGGTAAAATTTTGCATGCTCAATGCCGCTCCGGTTTTAACTTCGTGTTTGATACGATTTCCACAAGGATTTAGAACCCAGAAACAGCGAAAGATTTCTACATTCAACTAATCAAAATCCTAATTGATACAAATAATTGGATTCAAGGATTTATTAGGGCATTATTCAATTGATTTCTTTTGTTAATTTCATGTGTCTATCATACCTGAATTCTTCAAGCAGCCAGAAGCTACAATTTTTGCACATGGTTTTGTTGTTAAAAATTTTAGTAGCTATTGGAATATAGCTAATCCGACGATTGTGAATTAAAATGAGCATTCCTATGTTCACTAAACGTAAATTCAGTTGCGAGGTTTAGATCATTCATCCCATCTCAAGATTTTTTAAGGCAAATATAAACGCATAATGAGAATAATATGGTCATGCAACTCGGGAAAACGACGCTTGTGAATTTAAAGAAACATTCCTAGACGACCTTACACGTCAATTCAGTCGTTAGGCCTAGGTCATTCATTCCATCTCTTAAAGATTTTTTACGGCTAATATAAGAATTTTTAAGAAAATAATATAGTCATGCCACACATTGAGACCTAGAAACGAGCTTCAGAACAGAAAAGAGGCACAATATTGCAATAGGGTTCCATTGAAATCTCTAGGAGCACCTTTTGCATGTCTTTCTTTTGACTGCTGAAGAAAAACGCGAGTTCCGTGGATAAAAGGCCATTAAGGAGCGGGTAGTGACAGGTTCTGAAATTAAAGCCTTGGCTTGAAGATTAAGCAATTACTTTAATGGTGTCTTCATTTGTCATCCTTAGGAGGTTCATCTTTGTTCTTCTTCTCCTGGGATGACTAGAATTTAAAAATGAACAAAAAAGAAAGAAATAATTATCATGAGTTGCAACATGCATTACGGAAATTTGGTAATTTAGTAACAAATAATTAAAATAGAAATTCCTAAACATGTTGCAAGGTTCTACTCGAGAAGTTCTATGGACATACCTCAGGTTGATCTTTAAGAGATGCAATGAGATCTTTCACCGAAGGATCATTTGGGTCAACTCCTGGAAGCTGTAAGATCCAAAACAAGTAGGTTATATGCTCACATGTTGCAATTTGCTAGTCATGAAGTTCAATACCACAGATGAAATACACTTACTGATGTAATGATAGATGACACAAATGACTGATCGCCCAACACCTTGCTCATATCTGATTGGTTTGAAGGATCTTTTGTATCATCCTGCATGGACATTTTAAGTGCTGCAGGCAGTAATTGGGCAATTGGATCAGCAAACATCACAATAATAGTCCCTTGATCAATGAAAAACTAGAATTGTATCATACATCTTAACAAATCAGATGCCATGTACAAGAAGACAAATGTTCACATCTCAAGTATGACATGCCAGTTTGTAAGGTTTTCAGAAATTTAAATTCAATTAGATGATGACTCAGGGTGTCATATATATGAAATAAAAACAAATAAATACAAGTATGTAACTGCCCTAACTATTTTTACAATTATTTTTGTTTCAGTTGCATGCATGCTAAAATACCATAACCATTGAAAATATCCCAGCCTCCATATCTTGTAACTGTTCCCAAGTCAGATAGGCATAATTTTTTTTTCAAATATTATAAAATATAAACCAAATCCATCCATAACCTAGCGTGAGTGGAATTTGAACCCTAAATCCTTTAAACTACATTACCCGTAGAGCTAATTAACACTCACAAGTCGGAAAACTTCAGAAGGGGTGACTTCAAAATAGTTGATAGATGTTTGAAGGCACGAGCCTTTTTTATTTAATATTTGCAATAAAATTAACCAAGCCCCTCTATATCCCCGTGTGAGCGGGATTTGAAGCCTAGACCTCTTGTACCACCTCGAGGCATTTTGTTAGTTGAATCAACTAGCACCCACAACAGTGATGCAACTCAATAAATATACACCCTTAAGCAGATCATGATATGCCATAAAATGAAGACTTACCCAAGGCCAACTCCTTATCTTCATCAGTCACTTTAGATGTATCAGCATCAGCCATGGGGGTATCAGATCCAGCCATATTCACTGACATATTAAATGCCCGCTGTAGTGAAGTATTATGCTCATCCTATAAGAACAGTTTTTAAAACAGATTTAAAATAAATGGGTTGTTATGCAATAATATAACATGTATTTGAAAAAAAAATTCATTTGAAACAACTAAAATTTTGAATCCAAACATTGAGCATAAATAACACACATGCTAACACAAATGGATGAAAGTACAAAGCAGACACTAACCATTGGATCAGAGGTTTTCTCAATTGTTTCAGCTGCTGTAGTGTTGGCAGTGTCGGTCATGGTCACATCCTGTGAGTTGGATAACTGCTCTGCCCCATTTCCATGTCTAGCAGCTTCATCAGCAGTCCTTTTGGCAGCAGCTTCTTGCCTTGCTCTCTCCTCTTCCATAGAAACTCTAAGGGCAAGCACCAGCTCAGGATCTAAATTGGGATCTACACCAAATTCAAAATCAAAAACTCCACCAGCTGCCGCTGCTACAGTAGATGCAGCAAAGCCACTTCTTCCTTCACTACCAGAGGCGAATATCAGTGAGCTGCCAGACGTATATAAAATCATATTAGATGCTATATACACTAATAGGAGTTGAGGAGTTTGATCGATTCCCACTTTTCAAACAGAAATATGTTGTGCCAGATTTATCATTACTTGTTACAGTAATGATCCATCTTGTGAGCTTTGTTTTATTACAAATGAGATTTTCCAGTAATAAGTGCAAAATGGCAGAAAATTTCTTTACTGAATTTAACACGTTTCCCACTTAAAATTTATACTAATACATTCACCATTTTGAAATAAATTCCAATTCTTTTTAATTTGAAGTATTACTTATCAAATTTCTAGATTTTCCATCATGAATGGAAATAATCTAAAAGGCAAATGGGAAAATTATCAACCTGATAAGTACATCAGAAAGTGCATTTTGAAGTACACCAGGGGGAATATGAACTATATGACCGCTATCGGTGTTTCTGACAGCAGCAAGAAGGGCTTCCAACTTCTCTGGCTTTTCTTCATCGTCTTCACCAAAATTAACAATATCAATAGCTACACTATTCTTTTTCAAATCTTTTCCCTATCGTTTCCATTACCTTCTTGTCACATTGGACAGGGCTGCAGACAAAGAGCAGAAAAGAAAATCAGATGTCAGTAAAAATGAATAAGCAAGTACAAAAGCCAACAAAATATACCTTCCTGTAAAAACTATTATCCTTTGACGTTGGTTTTATTTTGGTGATTCTTAAGAGCCAATTGAGCAACCCAGAGTCCAGCAGCTATGTTCATCTCACCCCCTATTCCGAATTCTACACAAGCAAGAGGAATTGAGAGAGAGTTCAAAATCAAACAACTAATAAAGAAGATAAAATTCTTGTTATACTAAATCAATTAAGGAAACAGAACATCCAAAATAAAAGAGTTTGAATATACTAATGATAATCACATTTACGAAAAAGTGAAAAATTGTAGGCCTATAATTAAACTTCTGGACAAAATAGGATACGGTCATACATAGTTTTGAGACGGAATGCAGCCATGCTCTAAAATTTCAATCAGCAAAAGATTGCAATGAAAATTCCCTCTGTGCAGTTAAAGGTCTAAGTTTTATCTTTTTTAGCATTTGAAGCTCTTGTTGACGTTCTGTGCAGCCCTTTCCTTAACGAAACCCTAAATACATTTACGCCTCCATTTTACAATAATTTCTGTCACCGACCAGAAAAATAAAATAAAAAAATGAAACAAAGTCGCAATGCATTCAATCACATTGCTGAGAATTGTCTATCTCGCCAATTCACAGTTCAGAAAGCCACCTTATCCAATCGTTAACAATCATACCAACAACGAAACTAACTAAACTTTCCACATCCAATTCAACCACAATCAGAAACAAAAGAACAATCTCCTAGATTAGCAAAGACTACCACAATCCAATATACATAAACAGCACGAAACAGAGTTGAAGCAACCTAATTAATCACTCACAAACAAACCCATCCAACCAAAAAAAAGAAGGGCATACCATGAAAGCAACCTAAATTTTCCCATGATCACTTGTGGGAGTCATCAGACCACGAACCCCTTTTCCCCCCATCGTCAATATCCCCACCGTATTCTCCGGATTTGACTATTCAATATTAAAAAACAAAGAAAACCCAATTCATTTTATCTACAAAATATGTCATTATTGTTCAAAAACAAAACAAAACAGAAAGATAAGCAGAAATAGCAACAGAATTACTTGTGTTTTGGCTCCACTAATGAGACAACGGCGTCGTCTTGAGCTCGTATTCAAAAAGGGGACTAATCTCCGTTTCGCATCCATTCCGAAGTGTCAATGCATATCACAGTCGCCTGATTTCATTCATTTTGGCCAATTTGCACCGAAATCAGATAGCGAATGGAAGAAAATGTGAAAAAGGGAAGAAGAAACATAATTACTGACCTCGAGAACCATGGTTTGATTTTCATGACCAAGATGAGGAAAGTTTTTGAGAGCTACCTGGACTTGATTTGAATCTTGCTTTATGTTTGTGAGTTGTTCTGCTTGCTTGCACCAGAGGGCAGAGGCTTCGCTGAGTTTGAGATTTTAAATAGAAGTCCTCCATTTGTAGTTTATTCATAAATGTCCCCTACAAAATAGATTATTTTGAATAATAACCCAAAAAATTATTATTATTATTATTATTATTATAAGTCTTATGATCGAACCATATAAATGTTTATGTTTATTATTCTTATAGTTATAATTTCCACAATTTATTGCACGTACAGTAATACACTCATATTAAGGAAATCTACAATTAATTTTTGGTTTAGCAAAATCACTAATCAACAACTTCAATGCACCAATAAATGAATAAAACATAAGAAAATATGTAAATTTTAATTAATATTTTCAGAATTATGAGAAATAATTTTTTTAATTAAGGAAAAAAATTATATAAATATGCATTTACAGATAATTACTAGCATTTTGCCACTTAAGTATATAGAAAAATGAGTTAATATATAATGACTTATAATTCGATGTTGAATTATAATAATTAATTTTAAATTATATAATTTGAATCTAAAATATTAAAATTTTATATAAATTTATTGAGAAAGTTACATTGAAAAATAATTGAGTGCTTATTTATCTATATTTATACCAATTATTGATGGTAGATGAAAATATTTTTCTAAAAAGAAAATAATCATACTCTCATATTTTAATTACTTATAAATTTTACTAATGTTTATGACTTCTTCTTCTTATGCATTATGAAGCTAAATATATTGTTGATTTATTTTGCACAAAATTGATGTGTACTCATCAATTTTACAAAAATAATAATTACATAAAAAATTTAATTTACCACTTCATATATGTCAAAAATAAAATAGTTGATATATTTAATAAATACAATGTTATTACTTGACAACTTCTATTCATCACTCAACCACTCGCTTATACTAGCATTAAGCAGTTCGATCTCACACAACTATAAAGTAAAAGTCATAACACCTCAATTTCAAACATTCTATTAGACATAAGCATGTCGATAATCCAGGAAAAAATAAAATGACCATCTTGCTCTCCTAGGGAAACCTGCTCCAATAACTCAGCATCATCCTGACAGGGGAAGCTGCCTGAAAATTTTAGCTCTATATGGAACAAGCCTCAAAAATGTACAACAGACAAATGAAGGTATGCGCAATTTGCCAACCTCCAGTTCTAACTTATTGTACAGAGAAACAACAGATTAATAACAACAACTGGTTTAAATTCACGAATATTTATTATACATCAAGAGTTCTTGGAGGAAATGTCGAACTGTGGTTCCGACTGATAGGCAAATGAACGTAAACCTCATGCACCTCGGGTTTGTAGACCTCCCCTCTGTCC
>JAWDEX010000015.1:2253944-2289646 GCA_035221805.1 Trichilia hirta | reverse complement strand
TCGAACTGTGGTTCCGACTGATAGGCAAATGAACGTAAACCTCATGCACCTCGGGTTTGTAGACCTCCCCTCTGTCCCGGTCTATGGCATAACAGACATAAACAGTGTCGATTACATTGTCCATCACATGGACAAAGAAAACTAGCACCATGATCAGTACCAACCATGCAAGGACGGCAACTACGTATAAATAGACACCAAGATTGCTCACTCCCTTTAAGACAGCACAGACCTGGTTACGCATATCAATGATGAAGATAAACTTGGGATCAGGAAAACCAAATGTCAGAAAAGGAGCAGGCAGAAATATGTAGTTCAAGCAACATCATTTCATTTATATAAATGCGACACCTAAAGGCTAATATGGAATTTTGCTATCAAATGCTTAAACAAAACTCTGTAGCCTGCGCACATTCTCACAAGCTATACCTATATCCTTAGCAACGCAAGCAGAGAACACCCAACTAAAAATGTGAAATTGCCAACACGACAGGTTAATATAAGCCACTGAATGTCAGATATCACATGAAATTACTATCAAGCCATTATCTTTGTTGTCCCAAATTGCAATGATTATTATCATCCAACTGGAAGAGAAGATCTAAAGCTGGCATTCCTTGTATCACAAACTGACAAATTATTTTCAACAGTTAATTTATGAGATATGAAAGAACAGGCTCCGAATAATCTGCTCACCGCAATTGTATATATAGCTGAAATGACGAACATAATTCCAGCTAACAATCTAGTAGAAACAGTCTCCACCAAAACAGCAGAGAGAAGATTACGCTTTAGAAGCTCGTACGTCATCCTCGCAGATGAGCAGTAAGCTTCACCCGTTATTGCTGCGAAGTTGATGGTGAACTTGTTAACAAAATCTACAGCTCTCAGTAGCGCATTAATACAGCACCTCAGGACAAGGTTAAGAAATCCTTGAGAATCGTCTTGTCTTGCACTATCAACAGCAGCACGCACCATGCGGACTGCACATATAAGTAGTCCAGACAGACAAATAGTGCCTGAGGATGGACCAAAGGCATTACTGCAAGTTTTCACAACAACAAGATGAGAACACTTCAACATGTGATTATGAGAAGAACCCCAAATGTTTCTCCAATTAAGATTCTTTTGACAAAACAGTAACATAGTACAAAAGGAAACAGTTCCATAAAGGGATGAAGAACAAGCAAATTAAGACATTCAAATTACAACAAATGTCAATATCATCTAATATGTGTAAAATTAAGTATGAGCAAACCCGGAAACCCGTAAATTTACATTTCAGTAGGAAACCAGCATGATGTAACTTATTCAAATGTGTAAAACAGATAGCATAGCGGTAAAAGCAATTATACTCTGCCAGACAATACATCTGCATGTAAAACAGCTGAAATCTCAATCTAAGTCCATTTCCTCGACTTCATATCCTAAGCATATATAGAACTGTCTAGGTATACAAGTATGGCATGGGTTTTGAGATACTTTCATAGCAAATAGTAATCCCACCCTACCCTAATTTCTCTGACAATAGATCATTTCACTGCAAGCGAAAGTCATATCTGTCTCTTTGCCTTGTTGCAAGTATTTGATTTCTTCATGAACACAGAACTTGTTCAATGCTACAAGCATTGATTTAAATGTATTTGTAGTTCCATCCAGAACTTTTAAAGATTGCTAAACTGAAGTCTGATTCATGCAATCAAAATATGAAATACTATACATGATGATAAAACATGTATCAACGTAATAGCAGTGTTTCATAATGCCAAACCAGAGAATAAACTGCCCAGTCTGACTTCAATACAGCTATTTATCTGACAAATAACTCAAAGCCTAAAATAACGCTACATGCAAGACCAACTGCCATGAACTTAAAAGAATAACTAAAAGCATTAAAATATCAGGAATTCACCTCAAAGAGCTTCTTATACTCCGCCTAGGTTTCATTTCCTCCTTCGAGAAATACCACTGTGCAATAGTCCCGCTAATCACATAAGCCTGTGTTTCAACCATTATGGTCAAGGACCACAACATGGTAAGAATCGCCAATGTGAAGTAAGCAGGCACCCAACTGTCCTGTTTCCAAACACATTTATAATCTCCACTCGATTCTTTGGGCACAATTTTCCCATTAAATCTTGCAAACACCAAGAACACAACCATAGGCGCATAATAAACCACTAATCCTAGTGTCAACAAAGGCAGCACAACAAACAAGCCCAAATTTTTTGACAAAGCATCCGAAGCAACCCCAATAATTTGAATAGTCAACTCGATTCGATGCCAATTAGCAACAAATATCCACACAATAACTCCAATAACCAAGAACACAAAAACCAGTACCAAAATCCGATACCCTAAAGGAAATGCATCACTACAAGAAGAACTAACAGTACACGCGACAAACCAATAAACATTGATAAAAATTGGCACAATTACGAAGAACGGAAGCGAAACATACACAATTTGTTTTGTATAACGTTTGAGCAAAAAAAGGAGAAAAAAACAAATGGGCACGCTCAAAAACAAAGTTATTACAAGAACCCATATCAAATCTTCCCAGAAGCTCGAATTCGAAGAAGACAAACTAAAACCCACAAAACTCCAATCGGAAAGAACCGAGTCTTTAAGGCAAGAATCTGAACTGGGGTTATAAACGTAAGAAGAAACGTTACCGTAGTTAGAATTTCTATGAAAGATTGCGAATATACCGAAAGCAAAAGTGGCGATAACAAAGAGAATGAACAGGATAACAAAAGGAATATCCTTGAAGGGTCTAAGCCCGTAATTGTAAGAGATCTGAAGAAACTGAGTCGGGTCAGGTTCCGAATGATCGTGATGGGCAGTGGGGGTGGTGGTAGCGGGTTCTTCGATGGATGAAGGGGGTTTGGAGAGGAGAGGCTGCGATGGGGAAGAAGAATCGTAGAGCGATATGGGTTTGTTAGGGTCTTCCTTAGTGCTTCCCATTTCAAGGACAGAAACAAAGAAGCTAAAAAGTTGAAAGCTGGAAGCTGAAAGTTGGAAGTGCTTTCTGTTTATGGGTTTCGATGAAAAGAAGATTTTGTTTAGATACTGATGTTAGAACACAACATATACGTTTTGTTTTCTTTGTTGGCGTCTGTGTACTGAGTCCTGAATTAGAGATTGGTAGTGACGAGAGACAGGAGTTCGTCTTCCAATTTTCCCTTTTTTGCAACAATCATTCATTTGTTTTTTCTGGGACGAAGTACTGCCATAATTATTTATAAATTTTGGTATTTCTGTAATTTTATTTTGAGATTAAAAATTGATTTCTGTAAAAAAAAAAAAATTATTATTTAAATATTTCAATAAAAAAAAAAAATAATTAAAGAGACATTCTACCTCTATTAGCATTCAATAAATTTTCAAATGGTAATTAGTAGATACAAAAACAGATGACAAATAATGGTAACACACTGATAACATAATGTCTAAGAAAAGAAAAATATTAGGGTAAAGTACATTTATATCTTTAAAGTTTAGTGATTTTTTTTTTTTTTTTAACACTTATTCGTTGCCGTTCTTCTATTGCATAAATTCCGAAATTTAAAATGAAGAAACCTTTGGTTTACAGTAATAAAAATGGGTATTTTTCAACTGAATGAATCTAAAATGACTTCTTATCCAATAAATTAATTAGAAACCTTAAGAGATTATTGACCAAATTTAGTTCAAAAGATTTCATCTAAATAGTTGAATTAGTTTTTTTAAGTCAAATTTACTGTCAATACGTTGTGTATATAAACCAGAATATGCAGTTGACAATGGTGTCTTTCAGGAATATTGTTGCCTTAACAAAGCTACGAAAGAACAACATTTTGTTTCCTATAAGATCAATCATGGATTCAACAAAGAGGTTAGATTCTCAATTCCTTCAAATCAAAACAAATAGTATAGCTTTGGTTTGAGTTTGATTTTCAGTACCATCATCTTTTTGTTTGTCATTTGACTTCATTCATTTGTCAATGTTTTTAGGCTCGAAGATGTTAGTGTTGTTGTTCATACTGCCAAAGATCTCCTTGGATCCGGTCACTGGTATTTAGATGTGAGGTTGGGATCCTGCAAATTTAATTCAGTCAACTTTTCATTGATACAATCCTGAATTGAAGCATTGAGATTGTAAACGATTTGTTTGCGAACAAATGAGGAATTCAACTAGAGCCATGTTGACAATGCCTTGAATGTTCCTTACATGTTCATCACACAGGAAGGTAATAAATCCTGAGATAATATTTTCCAAAAACGTTTCCCTTGTTAATCCAAGTTTACAGGTCTCTTTGGTATGGTAGTAATTTTGATTTGCTTTAAAAGCAAAAATAAAAATGTACTTTTAGTAGGGCTCACATTCTTACGATACCAAACAGACTCTAATTCATATGTTTGCAATCCTGTAAACAACAAAAACTGAATTAAAAAGATTTCCTGAAAGCGGGGATATGACCATATGTGCTTGGCTTGACAAAGGACTTGCTGGAGATAAATCAGCAGAAGAGCTCAAAACTTATTGCAAATTCAGGCCGCGAGAATTTTTGCAGGCCTTATATTGTGGATATGTTGGGTGCTTTTGCGAACATTATTCCTTGCTTATGCTTCAGCAATGAATGATTACTTCTTGTGGTTTGTTTCTGTGTGCTTCAAAATAAATTTAAGCCAAATTTGTTATAAAGTGATTTGTCAATTGCTTTTGATGATTATAACAATTGATACAGTTATAAAAGATTTCTCATACGGTTTTTCAATTTTGATACTATTTTTTTAAACGGAATATCAGGAGTCATGCTGCAGTGCTGCAATTATACAATGCAATTGCCATTGTTCACCTAAAAGCCAAAACGTTCAATTTAAAAATGCGAACTTCCCCTTTGTAGACTGACCGTTAGATTGTACTTTGGGCTATCCAACGGTTGAGATGTTATTACTTACAGAAAATAGGATTGCATGTATGCACAACAGAATTTAAAAATTTTTCAAATTCAAATAAAGATTCACGTGATAATTTAATGTTCTATAAGTTCTGAATTTATACCTTTTTTAGATGATTGATTTGATGAACTACTAAAATACAAATTTTTAAACTCGTGTCTCTATAATATCGATACGATTGAGAATCAATGAAACTTTGAAGTGTTAGCTCCTTTTTTTTCGTCTCTCTTTCATGTTTGTTTTTTATTTCTTTTTCAAAAAAAAGCTCTCACAAAAAAAAAAAACATAACCCTATGCATACTTTTTTTTATAAAACATCAAAACGTGTTCTTTTATAACATAAATTAGGGTTTCTATGAGTTTGGGTTTAATGAACTCATTAATGAGCAAATGCAGCCCATTATTTATATTTAGACATGGTCTTACACTTAAAACTCAGTTTATTTAATTAAGTTTAACTAACATATTTAATTAATCTTAATTAATAGACTTAATCTAATTATAATACCCAATTTACGTTAAGAGTACACGAATTTGATAAATTTATCTCATAAATTTATATATTCATTATTTTCGATCTTATGTGCGACCCAATAGGTTTTCAAAATATTGACGTAATACTATAATCTAATTATAGTACTACAAGTCATGAGCGATGTCTAGCAACACATCATAACTACTCAAGTAATGAGAATGTAAATAGTTCATCATCATCTTAATTCGTGACTAATTTTACCGTATAATTTAATCCTTTTGTTCTTGATACCTAATTGAACACGAGACATAAAGTGTGTCACTCTTGTAAAGTTCAATCTTTATGATTCTTTAATATTTAGAGTATAATTATCCAACTAAATGAAATTAATATCCCTATATTGATTCATTTAAGTATGACCATATATTTTTATAATTATAATCAATCAAAAGGCCCAAAGGTATCACTCTTGTTATATAAGAGGAACAAATCTTATATTGATAAAACATATCCCTTTATATGATTTATGATATATCTAATTATTTTTTTTATAGTTTATCCTATTATGGATGACATTTGAAACTATCAAAATATATTATTCATTATATTGAAAACTATGATCACATACACTATTGGAATCACTATGATCATTAAAGGATCACATACACTATTATCATTATAAGAATCATTTATGACACTTATATAACAATCTATATAGTGTTCTTATAACGGGTCGGTCCAGTACATTAATTATCTAACTTGTACTTATGTGTTAATTTTATATCTTATATGATGCCATATCTTATATTGTCATCAATCACTACAAATATTAGTCTTAACGTATTATTATTGCCCTATACATAATAACACTTGATTAAGAACGTTTAAGAATAGTGTTTAACTAATTGAGTCTTCTATTTCAAGGACATTACTATATTTATTAAAATATACAGATATATAATAATAAAACATTATATTAAGTTAATAATGTCATGATATATAAATATGCTAAATATCTAAAATTATGATTGGATCTTAGGGTATATACTAATAATCTCTCACTTACACTAAATTCAATCTTCCATGTATCTAATACCAAAAGATCTAGTGTGATGATCATGCCTTTATTGTGTCAAAGGCTTCGTTAATAAGTCAGCAATATTATCATCTGTTGGTACTCTGCATATCTTTATATCACCTTTCTCGATGATCTCTCGAATGAGATGAAAGCGTCAAAGTATATGTTTGGATCGTTGATGAGATATTGGTTCTTTTGTCTGTGTAATATCCCCATTATTATCACAATAAAGCTCTATAAGATTTGCATGGCTCGAAATAATTCTTAGTTTAGTAATGAACTTTCTGATTCAAACAGCTTCTTTTGTTATATCAGAGGCAGTAATATACTCAGCCTCTATTGTAGAATCGACAACTATTCCTTACTTCAAACTTTTTCATCTCACAGCTCTATTATTAAAGCAAAACACGTAATTTGATTGCGATCATGAATCATCTTTATCAGTTTGAAAGCTGGCATCAGTGTAACCTCTTACAATGAACTCTTTCTTATCTTCATAAATCAAGAATATATCCTTTATTCTTCTTACTTACTTAAAGAAATTATTAATAACTGTCCAATAACGCTTACCTGGTTCAGCTGATATTTACTCGTTACACTCAAGGTATACGAGACATCAGGATAAGTACATATCATAGTATACATGATAGACCCTATTACAGATGCATAAGAAATTTTACTCATATGCTATCTCTCTTTTGGTGTTTTAGGACAGTGATTCTTAGAGAGATTTATATCATGTGACATAAGTAAGAATCCCTTTTTAAATTCTTGCATGTTAAATCTCTTTAGCACTTTATCTATCTATGTACTCTGACTTAGACCAAGCAATCTTCTTAATCTATCTCTATAGATCTTAATACTTAACACATAAGTAGCTTCACCTAAGTTCTTCATTGAAAAATATTTTCAAGCCATACTTTTACAAATTGCAAAGTAAAAATGTCATTTTTAATAAGTAGTATGTCATCTATATACAATATTAGAAAAATAATAGTGCTCCCACCAGCCCTTTTGTAAATACAAGGCTCATCTTTATTTTTAATTAAACCAAACTCTTTGATTGTATTATCAAAATGAAGATTCCAACTTCAAGAAGTTTGCTTTAATCCATAAATAGATTTTTGTAGCTTGTAAACTTTTCTAGCATTCTCTGGAGTGATAAAACCTTCAAGTTATGTCGTATACACATCCTCTAATAGATTTCCATTAAGAAATGCAGTTTTAACATATATTTGTCAGATTTCATAATCATAAAATGCAGTTTTAACAAGTAAAATTCGAATAAATTTAAGCATGCCAACTGGAGAAAATATTTTATCATAGGCAATACCATGAATTTGTTTAAAATCTTTTGAAACCAATCACCCTTTAAAGATATGTATATTACCATCCATGTTAGTCTTCTTTTTAAAGACCCACTCACACCCAATAGGTTTTATCTCTTTAAGTGGATCCACTAAGGTCCATATTTGATTAGTGTACATGAATTCTATCTCAAATTTTATGGCCTCAAGTTATTTTTCAAAATATGGGCCCATCATTGCTTCTTGATAGGTCATAGGCTCATCTTAATCCATAAGCAACACATTACTATACTGAGTCATAAAAAATCCATATCTCTCTGGCTCATGACGTGTTTTATTAGACTTTTATGGAGCTTATGTTACTAGAGTAGATTCTTATTCAATAATAACTTATAAACTCTACTTAAGTTCCATCTGAGTCTTAACCTTTTCTTGTAGATCTCGAACTTCTTTGATTTTATTTTCTTCCCATTTATTTTTCTTGAGATGAATTCTCTTTTTAAGAAGATACCAGTTTGATCAATAAACACTTTTTGCTCAATAAAATTATAGAAATAGTATCTTTTAGTCTTTTTTAGATACCCTATAAAAAAATATTTGTCATATTTAGGTCTAAACTTTTTAAAGGTTTGATGTTTAACGGAAGCCTCACAGCTTTAAATTTTCATAAAAGATATATCGAAACATTTACCATTCCATATCTTATATGGTATCTTATTAATTGATTTAGATAGAATACGATTAAGTGTGAAAGTCGCTATTTCTAGAGCATGTCCCTAAAAGAAAGTTAGAAGATTTGCATGACTCCTCATAGAACGAATCATATCTAATAAAGTTCGATTTTTTCTCTCAGATACACCATTTCATTATGACGTAATAGAAGGAGTAAGCTGTGAAAATATTTCACATTCTTTCAGATGATCATTAAAATCTTGGCTTAAGTATTCACCACATCAATTTGATCAAAATATTTTAGTACTTTTATAAAGTTGATTTTGTACTTCACTTTTGAATTCTTTAAACTTTTCAAAGGATTTTGACTTGTGTTTTATAAGATACATATAGCTATATCTACTAAAATTATCAATAAATATGATAAAGTACTAAAATTCTCCTTTAGCTTGTGTGCTGAAAGGTCCACATACATCACTATGTATGAGTTCTAACAAATTACTAGTCGTTTACTATGTCCAATGAATAGGACTTTGGTCATTTTGCCTAATAAGTAAGATTTATAAATCTCATAAGATTCAAAATTAAATAAGCCCAAAAATTCATCTTTATGAAGCTTAGAAATGCGATTCTCACTTATATAACCCAAGCGACAATGCAAGAGATATATAAAATTTAAATCATTTGATTTAATTCTTTTCGTATTTATATTATAAATAGGCGTATCAAGATCTAAAATATAGAGTTCATTAATTATATATGTATTATCATAAAACACATCATTTAAATAAATAGAATAGTTTTGTTGTTTATTATAAATGAATAACTAATCTTATCTAAACAAAAAATTAAAATAATAGTTTTGGTCAACGAAGGCACAAAATAACAATCCTCTAATTATAAAATAAGTCATGATGATAAAGATAAAATATAGGTTCCTACAGCTAATATAGTAACTAATACCCATAATGCAAAAGTAGATAAATTAACTTCAATAACATAAATACCTAAAATAGAAGTCTAACTTCTCTCTTCTTAAGATCTTTCAGGTAAACTTTACAATTTCTCTTTCAATATTCGGTCTTACCACAATAGAAGCATGTTTCTTTCTTAGGTACTTGTAACAACCAAGAGTTAACGTAGCATTATAAATAAAATTATGATTATTAGAATAAGAGTTTTTTTTTTTTTAATTTACAAGTTTGAATAAGTAAAAAAACGAATATTTAGTTAGGTTAGTTCGAAAACTTTTTATATTAAAAATCGGTTATTAGGTAAAATAGTATATTATGTAAAATGGATTTAATAAATAATTAAGTGGACTAATGGATTAAATTAAAATAAGATAAGAAAGTTTGCCTAAAATATAATTAACTCAAAGTTATGGGGAGAAAAGTATAATTAATAAAAAATAAGGGTATTGGATGATATTTTCAAGAACCTTCTACTCAATTCTTTATAACTCTGGTAAAAATGAAAAGAAACAAATAGAAAGCTTTCCTCTTCTTCTTCTTGGATGAACCTTAGGCATAGAAAAAAATCAATGAAAAATTTACAAAAACAAAGCTAAAATGGAATTGAAGAAAAAAAAGAGAATTAAGCATCAAGTGGATACTAATCTTTGAAAATTCTTTTCAAGCTTTTAATTCAAGTTAAAGGTAAAAAAATCTCTCTCTAATTTTTTGCAAAAATTTGAAAAATTAGTTGTTAATGTTAAAAGAATAAAGAGATGTGTTGATGATGAGGAAGAATTGATATTATTATTGTATTCATGGTTGTTGACATATGTATTTATAAAAAAAAATGTATGGATTTTGCTTGGTTATAGGAGAGGAATTTTTTCCATTATAGAGCAGTAAGTATAGAAGGTGTTTGATGAAGTGTAAGAAAGTGATGGAAGAGATATATGAAGTGATGGCTATGAATTGGTGTAGAAATTGATATGTATGTTAACTGTAATGGTAGTTTAATGTGTGTGTTTATTAAAGTAATGATATGTAAACTTGTATGGTGTGTTTTGGACACATTTTGGTGTATGAAAATGGTCATTTTGAAGGAAAAATTATGGTAGTACAAGTCCCCGTCATGTATGATGTCATTACAGCAAAAGTTGTTTCATAATATTTAACATACATGATGTTGAGTTTTTTGAATAGAGTAGAAAAAATGATTTGTAACTTGAGTTCTATATATCCATTTAACAAACCGTAAAATTTTATATAAACTAGACACTCTCAGGTATAATATAGTTAAAAGTCAGAATTTTTTAATGAGTATAAAATTTTTTATAAATCCCAAAATAGAGCTGTTCGAACAAATAGCTGAAACTAACTTCACTGAGTAATGAGTGAAAATTAAGATATAACTTGAGTTTCGGGAGTTGAAATTAAAATTTGTAAAAAGACACAAAATCTATACACATAGAGACTATTTTGTAAAAATTTTAGATTTAGATTCATTACCAATTAAATACAGTAAAGAATAGAAGTTAACTAACTTGTTATAAAAACTAACAGGTTAAAGTTGATGATAATAATGTGAGAAAAAATCATAAACCCTAAGCTAATATATCGCATTTATATAGTGAGTTAAAGAGTGATGCATATGTTATGAGTCTAAATTAATAGATTAAAAGTGTATAATAATTGATTTGCATACTATTGAATTACAATACATTAACAAAGTAATTATATGCGCTAAACCCAACTATATATTATCATTGAACTATTTGCGCTCCATTGACCATAACTTGCGTTTTAAGTAACAAAACTGAGTTTCGTAAAATGTCTCATAAAATAAACGCATAAGAAAATTACCAGTAAAAATTTCAGCCCTTGCTTTGTACCTTTTCAAGCTAGTGAACTTTTAAAAATGACCTTGTGCTATATGCTAATGCTTTAGATAGTTGAAAAAATAAAATATTCGATAACTTGATATGCATAACTCCGAATTAGGTTCCGTAAAATTTGTAAACAACCTTGATATGTCAATTTTTTAGAAAATATGAGCGATCATGCATATAGCATCTTATTTATGATTTGAGAAATATTTTATGCCAATCATTTTGATAAGATTCTAATTAATCATAGATTGTCAACCGGAGACATAGACATCTTTTACTCCTTAGGACACTTATTAATCAGTCTCAAAACTGTGAGTGAAGTAGTTTTTTTTATTTATTTCATTATATATTTTTTAAAAAAATTTGAATTTATAAATAATTTTATATATTTATACATTACTTATGATTCTATTATGAATTATTAATTTGAAAAGCGAACTTTTAGAATAAATGTGAAATAAGTTTGAATATTATTTGAGTTATAAATTTTTATTTTTTATTCTTTTTAAATGATTGATATTGACAACGTGCACGAATCGTAGTATGGGTAAACTCAGAGGGACATTCTGAGTTTTTTCCTACTTTACGTTCAGTTGAAAGTTTTTGAATGTAGTACAGTAACGACCGGTTGAGATACTTCAGAGCGTAGCATTGTTTATTTTGCCTCAGTTTGTTTATATAGATATGTATAAAGAATTTATTTTTACTAAATAATATTTTGATTTATTTTTTATTTTATAGCTTCACTCACTGAGTTTTCAGACTCACTCCATTTTTCGACAGCTATTTTGCAGGATAAATCCACTAATAAGCCACTACATATGACCAAAGACTCAAGTGAGAAAGAAAAATAGTGTTACAGTCACTAATGTGGGTTCGCCATGTATAAAGAACATTCATATAGAATGTCTAGTTATTCGTAGTTTGTAAATTTTGATAGTGCATATTTTGTATGTTACTAGAAATTATATATAGATATATAGTGGATTTGATATGTATAAAGTAATGCATTTTCAAATTACACATATTTGATTTATTCATATACTTGTATGTGGTATTTAATAGTATACGGCATAAGGTTATTGAGCAGTCCAACATGAGTTAAAAGCTTAAGGTGATAGCGAATTCTGTCGCCTACCGGTAGCATCTTTGTATTGGGGATGTTACAATACTTTATCTTTAGATTTCAGTGCAGATGTATTAGGCTTGAATTTATTTTTGAAGTTCTTTTTCTTTTTGCCCTTTGCCTTGAACCTGCCCTTACCCTTTTGCACCATTAACATGTTATTGGGCTTAAACTTTTTCATGTTTGCTTCAATTGTTCTTAACATGCTAAATAACTCAAGAAGAGACTTGTCTAATTCATTCATATTATAATTCATGACGAATTGATTATAGCTATCAGGCAAAGATTACAGAATTGCATTAGTAGCCAATTCTTGGCCTAAAGAAGATCCCAATCTCTTTAGGTTTTCAATATATCCAATCATCTTGAGTACATGAGCGCCAACTGGGGTTCTTTCTGTCATTCTGCACTAAAATAAGGTCTTAGAGACATCATACCTCTCTTGGCGTGCCTACTCTTAATAAAATTTCTTGAGGTGTTCGATCATATCAAATGCCTGTATTTCTTCATGTTACTTTTAAAGATCTGGTATCATCGTAGCTAATATGAGACAACTAAAATCTAATGCATCATCTTGATGCTGTCTATGAGCATCTTTCTCAGCTCATGGGGCATTAATAGCAGATGGCTCAGGTATATGATGCTCTAGGACATAAAGTTTTCTTTCTTACTTGAGAACAATCCTCAAGTTTCTATATCAATCTAGAAAGTTTGTCCCATTCAACTTGTCCTTCTTAAAGACTGATCACAGTGATAATGTATTTGTGTTATGTGATGCCATAATAATCTACAATAAATATGCAAAAACAAATAAGTATCATGCATTAAATTATATAATAAAATTAAATAATACTCCCACTATTTTCTTCAAATTAATAACCCTTACTATTAATTCGAAAAGAGTAATTACATCGTTATTTAGCTAATCGCCAAAAATTCAGTTATTTAGGTAGGTAATACTTACCAATTACATCGTATGCAACTCTTGGATATTTGAGTAAACAACCTTTGTTCTAGTCTATCTAATATACTAAAGCCCAATTTATGCCTTTAGGTCTTTAATCTGATTAAGACTACCTAGTTAAGTTCGACCTAATGACTAGCATTTAGATATCACCATTATCCCATCGCAACTTACCAAGATTGGTATAGTACTTTATTTTGGAAAATATACACATAACCGATCGAAATTTTGAAGAGTGCTATTATTAGAAGACCTTGACTTAATATTTTATTTATGAGAGATTTTATTTACTTTATTATAATCTCACCACTTATTATTCATCATGTATCTTATACATTAATTAAATTTTATATTATGTCATGCATCTCATATATATAATATTTTAAATCATACATCTCATATATATATAATCCTATATCATTCATCCCATACATATATAAGAAAATAAATGTAACATAGTTATAGCCCATTCTACATCGATAATTCTAAGCCAATAGGATGATCGACAAGTCCACCTAAGGTAAAGAAAACTTTATTAAGTGGTTGTAGCTTCATGAAATTTCTTCTACCCCTTAGATATTCATGTATAATCGCCAATTCCTTATCGCCATAATCTCCAAGCTCTTTATTTTTTTCATTTACATAATATAATATACATAATTTGATAAAAATCTGAAGTTACATTCGAGGGAATTTAAATGAGAAAAAAATATATATTTAGAGATTATTTAAAGAGAAGACACGACACGCAGGCCGTATTATAATTACAATCATACATTAAATAATCCAATCACATTGTTCTTTTGTGCTATAATTATGCACCATGCTTAAATAAAACATATATTCATAAAACATAGAATCATGTTATCAATGCACCATAAGCGATGAAAAAATATAATGTCAGCCATATACATAAGGCCCTTGCGCTTAAGACGATCTCGCTATATATTTTACCAACTGCATTTAGATTACAATTTAATTGCATTTAATCAATGCTATATAGATCTATTTAATCACATTAAAAATATTTATGAGTAATTGTTTAATAATATTAAATGACTTGAATGTTATAAGACTAACCAGATCTAATATAAATCTATTCAATCGCATTAAACATATTTATATAGCATACCATATCTATTTAGTTTATATCATTTTTATCCATTTAATCGAATTAAACAAATCAAAACATATACTAGTTGTACAATTAAATTAACATCACAAAATAGAACAAATCCTTTTGTATCAAAAACGATTACATGGTTTAATCAAATTAAACACAGAACAATATGTACCAGATTAATTCCATCTAATATAGTTTAATCACATTAACGCAAAATAATATGTTTTAAATAGATCTCATCCAATCAGATTAAATGCTAGTTTAAAATGCCTCAAAAACGATATCATGATTTAATCACATTAAATGCAAATCTAAAATGTTTTTAAAAAAATAATTTCATGGTTTAATCATATTAAACACAAAACAATAAGATATCATCAAATCAAATTATCATAAACCAACCACAAAAATGATTAGGTTAATCACAAGTGGCTCTGATACCATTGATAGAAAATAGGATTACATACATGTAGAGCAAAATTTTAAAATTTCCTAAATTCAATCAAGGATTTGTGTGATAACCTAATATTTTATAAGTTCTGAATTCATATTTTTTTCAAATGATTGACTTGATGAATCACTAAAATGCAGATCTTCAAACCCGCATCTCTATAATATTGACACGATTGAGAAGCAATGGAACTTCGAAATGCTAGCTCCTTTTTTTTGTCTCTCTTTCGTGTTCGTTTTTTATTTCTTTTTTTAAAAAAGCTCTCACAAAAAAAAAGTAACCCTAGGCATACTTTTTTTTATAAAACATTAAAACATGTCCTTTTATAATACAAATTAGGATTTTTATGAGTTTGGGTATTATGAACTAATTAATGAGCAAATAAGACCCATTTTTTATATTTGGACATGACCTTACACTTAAAACTCAGTCTATTTAATTAAGTTTAACTAACATATTTAGTTGATCTTAATTAATAAATTTAGCCCAAATATAATATCCAATTTACGTTAAGAGTCCACAAACTTGATAAATTCATCTCATCAATTTATACATCCATTATTCTCGATCTTATATGCTACCTAATAGGTTCTCAAAATATTAGCAGTAATACTATAATCTAATTATAGTATTACAAATTATGAGCGGTGTCTAGCAATACATCATAACTACCCAAGTAACAAGAATGTGAATGATTCATCATCACTTTAATTCGTGACTCATGTTACCGTATAATTTAATCCTTTTGTCTTTGATACCTAATTGAACACGAGATATAAAATGTGTCACTCTCGTAAAGTTTAACTTTTATAATTCTTTGATATTTAGAATATAATTATTCAACCAAATGAGATCAATATCCGTATATTGATTCATTTGAGTATGACCATGCATTTTCGTAATTATACTCAATCAAAAGGCCTAAAGGTATCACTTCTGTTATATAGAAGGGACAAATCCTATCTTGATCAATTATATTCCTCTACATGATTTATGATATATCTAATTATTTTCTTTATAGTCTATCCTATTATGGATGATATTTGAAAATATCAAAATATATCATTCACTATATTGGGAACTATAATGATCTTAAGTCAAAGGATCATATACACTATTATCACAGAATCACTTATGATACTTATATAACAATCCATGTAGTGTTCTCATAACAGGTCAGTCCAGTACATCAATTCTCTAACTTGTATTTATGTGTTGATTTTATATTTTATATCATGATACATCTCATGTTGTCATCAATCACTACACACACTGGTCTTAACGTATTATTATTGCTCTATACAAATAACACTTGACTAGAAACGCTTAAAAATAGTGTTTAACTAATTGAAACTTCTATTCTAAGGACATTATTACATTTATTAAAACACACAGATATGTAATAATAAAATATTATATTAAGTTAATAATATCATTATACATAAATATGTCAAATATCTAAAATCATGATTAAATCTTATGACATATATCAATAGTTACCACTCCAGTGGCAGCTTTATAGTCGCACTTTTATGATATCAAAACATTAGTCGCACTTTTATGATATCAAAACATTTTTCTTAATGATACTAGTATGAATGTACTTAACTTTAAAAGGACGAAGTTAAAGTATTTTTTGACAAACTCTCTTCGAGTACTCAATTTTTTATTTATATTTAACATTTATAAATTTCATCCTACAATATATTTGACTTCAAAGTCACAATACCCTAATTTCGAATAAGTGTTTAATACATACTTCAAAACGTTCATATTTACTCGACGGATAACATTTACCAACTGTTCATCCTCTTACATTTAACAGTTAATGATCTCATTCTAGACCATCCGTGAAAAACGCGATGACTCAATCCAAAATATATGCCCTAAAATCTAACCAATCTGGACAAGTACTCCTTAAACCATCCATGAACTTATTGGAATATCATACTTAAACAGATATTAATAACAAAATCATTTCCTTGTCATTGCCTAATAATGAACATGTTTGTATTTATAACAACAGTTGTCAGATACAAAATGGCAAAATACAATATTTCCATGAAGAGCCTACAACTGTTGGATCTATATCACCACTAGTAAAATTTCATGAACATGATACAAAGGAGAATCAAAAGTGAATCATCAGGAAACAATTAGCAAACTCAGAACGGAAAAAGTTGCTGTTGTGTAAACATATCAAGGTGCATCATCTTTCCGTGTCCCATTTGTTCTTGGGTATCTCTCCAGAGTCGGCAATAATGACCTTCTTTCTCGGTTTTCCACTGTAGGTTCCAGCTCCACCTTCTATCACATAAACATTGTCCATGCCTTCAATAACCTTTCCAAAAACAACATGCTCCCCATCCAACCTGAAAACGAATTTAATGTTCATCATGGATAAGTTGACTGTTTTACCTCCCATCAGGCATGGGGTACACACACTGAAAGGTCGTAACATATGAATACTAAGTTTCTAATTAGAGGAAAACATTTCAGGTGCTCCCAACAAATTGTAATGTCAACTAACAATCACTGTATCTTAATTTACCACATACCATCAAAGAACAACTTACCAACTGGCCTTGACAGTGGTAATGAAGAACTGTGAGCCATTGGAATCAGGTCCTGAATTTGCCATAGAAACAACACCTAGAAAGGGAATGGAACTATTCGAAATAAGGAATGATAGAAGCAAGCAAAAAAGGGATGGCATCCAAAATCAAAGTACATTTAGAGCTTCAGGCATGGAAAAATCGTCCATGGTTCATGCAGAAAGCAAATGATACAATCAGTTCACATTAAATCACCTGCATGTGAGTGTTTAATCCTAAAATTCTCATCAGGGAAGGTGCCACCATATATAGACTTGCTTCCCTTGCCGTCACCATGAACTATATCTCCACCTTGAATCATAAATCCAGATATTATTCGATGAAATGGTGTTCCCTTGTAGTGCAGATGTTTCTCGCTCGACTTGTTGGCTCTCTCTCCTACAATTGAAGAGAACAATTTTGTACTAATTTAAATAATTGGAACTCAAAAGCTGAAAATATGAAATTATAAAGATAAGAATCCCAAAGTACCTGCGCATAATACCCTGAAATTTTCTGCAAAAAATTAGAAGGTAGAGCATTAGGAATTGGAGGTGCATACCATGTACATAAACAAAGAGAGATCTAAATCCTTGTCTCTGCAAAAAATTCATTTTTCTGCATCATTTAAGTTTTCAAATTTTAACACCTTCATAAATGCCAACATTTAATCATACAGAGAGAAGACCTAGAGAATGCTCCCGCTATAGCATGCAGTGCAGTGATTTTGCTTGTTAGTAGAGATTGATTCAGAAAAAAGCCAGATAGCCAACACAAATCCTAACAAAGTAGGATCCACACAGGGCATTCTGAATATCGCCTCCAGCATCAGTGGTTCTTCATGAAATGAGTAAGACTCTCACACTTGTAGTTCATTTGAAAATTAGAAAATTTCCAAAAGGCACTTGCATCTTATTGGTCATAGAGTTTATCAATTCAAAAGCCTGAATTTCTTCAACATAAGGGTAAGAAAAGTAAGACAATAATTTAGAGAGTGGAAGAGTCCTTAAAGATTGAATTGCAAATGGAGGGTAAATTGCTCTTAATCAATTGCAAATTGAGGCAATGCAGTTGATTTAGATAAATTAGGTTTCCTAGATCAAGAAGCCTAAGTATTTAAACAGAAGATTGGCAACTTACCAACAGTTTTTGGTACAACCTGGCCATATAATCCAATAACAATTCTACCTGCAAAAAGAAAGTGATGTAGAGCTGCAAATTAATAAGTAATGACGAAAATAATGAGAGATAATTACTACAACACTGCCAACAGATAAAATCTATGTAAAAGGCTGAACTTGCATCTTTGACCAATATCAATATGCCATATTTTAGTAATTGCAATTTCTCTTCAAGGAGAAGATAAAAAAGCTTTGAAACCTCTAATCATAGACATGTAACAGTGAAGACGTGAAAGTCGTACCTAAACGTTGTCGATCTATATCAATATCCAAGTATACTCTATGGGTAATTTCAAATACCTCTTCTGCCTTCTCTTCTTCCTGAGCATCAATTTAAAAGCAATAGATCAGAATTCAGTAAATATAAATATTTATTCATCAACCATGTTTAAGAAACCTTATGGTATGATAGCATTTTCATATCAACTATATCCTTTGTAGTTACACCATCAGTCAGAGCAATCTGCGAACAAAAAGAATGCTTAACTTAATAGCTCTTTCTGACTCAAACAAGTAAACGAAACAAGTAAGCCTAGAGCACACGTGTAGCTAATCTAGATTTATTTTCAGATAATAAGAGGTAAAGAATGTTCTCTGATGCCAAAATCTAACATAATTTTTCCTAGTAGTAGGCACAAAAGAGTTGAAAAAACAAAAAGTACAATGAGAAGCCCATCATAAACGCAACCATCCAAAAGTTATCAGCAGATCAAGCATAAAGCTTAGCTCAATAGGCAAGAACGAAGAAAGTAAAGCTCTCTTACATGATCCCAAACCTTAGTAATGCAACACTACTTCAAGCGTAATAAAATCCAACCAATAATTTCTTCGCAATGATAATCAAATTTCACAATCAAACAACAAATCCAACTCAAAGATCAATACCCCACATTTGCATTCTAATCACAAGAATAGAAAAGAATCAAATTTAAAAAAAAAAAAAAATGAACCTATTTCGTATATTCGAAAACCAGAACAGTTTTTGCCTCCAAAATTCACAATTACATCCACAAATAAACTCATTTACGCATTCTAAAAAATGGGTTGGAACAGAGAAAAGCACACCTTTTGATGCCTGGTGAAAGCAAAAATGAGGAAGATAATGACCAGAGCAACAAGGAGAAGATAAAATGTTCGAACCAAACCCGAGATCTCTCTACCCATCGTTTCTTTGTTTCTCTTCCCTTATCTTTATCTCTACTCAATAAAACATCAACAATTTCTGCAGCTTTCTTGATCCTCCGTGAATAACTACACCTCAATAATCTCTCTGTGTATGAAAAACACACACATCGCAGAACGCAAGCAGTTTGTTCTTTAATTTTGTTCCAGGGAATAATTATTGGGTTTTCTGCGGAGTGGAGAGTTTGCTTGGAGAGCTAGTAAATAAATTGTCAATTAATCAGGGAGAGGGTTTTTTTTCTTTTGTGTTTGTGAAAATGATTGTAAATGTCATTAGAAATGGATTAATGAGGGATCAATGTAACTGTGCTGTCGGGTGTAGGGAGAATTGTGTAATTCCACAGATGGAACCGTACAGTAGGAATCATGATTTTAAGTTGAAAAGTCGTAGTTGAGCCTGAAACTTTCATATTCCGATTAGACCTTCTTATGACCAAGAACCAAATCTTTTGAAGGATGAGAGTGGGTTCGTTTAGTAATCAACGGCCTCTACACCTCAACTCTATCAATTTGCAATCTTTCATTGTACCATGGGTGAACATAGGACTATGTATAATGCATTTAGTTTCGATCTTGGAATGTGGACCATTTTGATGATCAGAAAATTATTGGGAAAGAATATAGAGGGTGTAAATTACTAAGTGTTCAAACAAAATTAAGGGGCTAAAATATAAATTAGTTTAGGTTAGTTTTAAATTATAAATATCTTATATATTAATATCTTTTGTGAACGAATGGATTAACACCCTTTGCAATTAATACTCCATTAAAAGTTTTTGAGTTTTATATTTTATATTTGTATTTTGAGTTAATAGATATTATACATTGTTAACATGATCTTAGTATGCAAATAATTAGTATCCTTTTATTATAAGATATGTGTCACATTATATTGTTATTATTTAATAAAATAATGTTATTCATCTCAAATTTTTACTCTAAAATGCATTTCAAATAAGATAGTGAGTTGACATACACTCATCAGGTGATGATTTTTTATAATTTTTAAAGTTATTGTATTCTTTCACCATCGTTGAATACATGTCACCTAATTAATTATAATGTTATTGATGAATACATGTCGCCTAATTAATTATAATGTTTGCAGAGTTTGTTGAATTTTAAATTTATCAGTCTTTTTACAATCTTTTCGCATGTATAGTATCTTCCAATTTTCCTTAATTTGTTGGTCAATTAAAAATTTAATCTGTAGGACAACTTGCTAAATATAACTTTCAAAAATTTAAGAAAAAAAAAATATTTAGATTTTAAGGTTTAGTTAAAAGGATATTTTATTTTTATTAAACTAAAAAATATTTATTAGGTTTTAATTTTTTTATGAAATAATTTAATTTTTATCGGTATCAATTAAATTATAAATTTTACAATTGAAAAATAGAGAAAATATCAGCGAATACAATTGAAATTTGGTATCTTTTACTTAATAAGACTAAAATAGCTTTTTAATCAAATTTTAGAAGTTTAAACGGGCTTTACCCAAAATTAAAATCTATTACATATAAAATTTATATATTAATTTATAAAAATTATATTTAAATAAGAAATCAAACATTTTTATTCTTTATTTGAATAATCGAATTATTGAGAAGAAGTTAACAATTAGATTGGAAATTTTTTATTATATATCATAAGCTTAGAGTGCGTTCGTCGCGGTCGTTCTTTCAAATCTTTTAACTACTTCTAAAAGCATTATAATTATAATATTTAATAAACACCAATTTTAAATGTTTTTAAAAAGTTTAATTTATAATTTAATTTAGATTGAGAATAATTATCTAAATTATTTATATTTTTACGTTTATCCTTATATAACTTCTCTAGTTTTTTTTTCATACCCTATCGCCTTCGACAACTATTAATAGCCTCTCATTAAGTTAAAAGAAAATTGTCACTAAATTTTAAATATAAATAAAAAATAAATGATCTATTTTTAAATTGGTATATGGTAAATACTTTAGTAATTATGCTTTAAAAATAAGTAAAAATTAAAAACATAATAATAACAAACTTATTTTGGGTCTATTTGGTATAATTTTTCAAATAGACTTCTTGATGTAAACTTTTTATAATTTTTAATAAAAAATAATTGGTTATTTAGTAGTTACAACATCTTTTAATAAAAATTATATAATTATTTTAATAAATAAATTTTTTAAAGTTATATTAAAAAATAAAAACTTTAAAATAAGATCAAGATATTTTAAATAATTCAATCTTTTAAAAAATATAAAAAATTTATATTTTTAAATGCCTAAAATTTAAACTTCTTTTATTAAAAATAAAACAACATTTTTTAATTCTTCAAAGCTTGTTTTTCAATGACAACCAAACGACGTAAAAAATTTTGAAAAGAGTTTATAAAATTAAAAAAAAAATTTATAATTAGAAAATTAGTATCAAATAGGCACTAAATTAAGGACGAAGTAAAGTTTTGATAAATATTGTAAATTGATCTTTAACTTATGTTCGATAATCTAATAAATCAAATAAAAATATGACCATTTAATTTCTTATGTGAAAGTAATTCTTATAAATTAAGATATAAGTTTTATGTCGCATTAATTTTAATTTTTTACAGCGGATGTTCGTAACAAGTTAGGGCGAAAGGTTAAACTTTTGAAGTGACCTGCAATACTGAGAATTGAAAGATAGCCAACTTGTGAAACACTGTGAAAAAGACTGTCAAATTGAATATAATTATTAAATAATTATTTTTAAGAGTCATTGTAGCTTATAAAATAATTTATTATTGCTGTCTCCAAAATTTTGTGGCGGTCAATTTTAAAGAAAATGGAAGTTAACAACTTTATCATAGTTGTTTGGAAAATTTTAGACAATATAATAAAAAAACTGAAAGTGAAATTATATGAAATAATTAAAAAAATATTATATGAAATATATATATATATTTTTTTTTTCTGAAAAAAATGACCATTGGCAGCAAGTTGGACTATAAGATGAAATTTTGAATTGACCCATGGTCGCATTCAACAAAAATGAACGGTGCTCGGTGTTCGGTATCTGAAAAGATTGTTGGTTAAATACAACCCAATTCATTAAATTAAATTTTTTATCAATTCGATGTTCAAAATATCATTAACCTTCCATGATTTTTGGTTAAATACAGTCAAATTATTTTAAATTAAATTTTCAATTTTTAATTTTGATAATTCATTGAAAATTATAGATAAACTCAAAATATAATTTAATTTATTCTAATCAGTAATACTAAAACCTAATGATGCAGACTCCTTTTGCAATTTAATACAAATTAATATAATTTATCAAGTAATCTAGTTTAACTGAATAGATTATTAAAATTTTAACGTTTTAAGTCGTGTAACATAAAACTTGAAACAATTAATATAAAATTAAAATATTTAATTTAAAATTTAATGTAAAATATAGCAATATATTAATGTTTTGCAATCAATTTCTAAAAAAAATATATAATTAAGAAAAGAAAATTTTGAAAATTGAGATTAGGCAGATGTGTTGTAGGGACATTTTTTGTTGTCTCATACATATTAAGACTGGCTGTAGATTGCTGTACCCATCCAGATCTTATCAATTTAAAAATAAATAAATAAATAAATTTTTATTATAGAGAAGTACTTGTATGTGTTATGTACAGTACTATAAAATGTGGTGCATTTCACTGACTAGAGAACGTCACTTCAACTTGTGATGAAAGTAGTGGAATCTATTTTTTGTAAAATTCATAAAAGTGGGCTCTACTTTTGCATCTTCAACCCCAAGAGCCCAAGATGGTTCAATTTGATTATTTGGATGCATCATATCAACTTTATCACATGTATGGTGTATTAAATGCATGTAAGTATTTCTCTTCTTTGTATTCAAAATCGATTTGCCATTTGAACATTTTCATGAGGCCCATATCCTTATCAGTGATTCTCACATACAACCTTTTTCTTTTCTTTTCTTTTTTTTTTTTTAATAAATTAACGTTTAATTTCTATATTTAATAAATCCAAGTATTAAATTATTATTTAATATTATTTAAATTTATAATACAAATTCTATATTTTTTATTTTCGTGCAATTTTATAAGAAATATTTTAAAATTAAAAATTTAATTATCTTATTTAATTTTTTTCTTGTCAAGCTATAAAAAATAAAATACGATATATTAGATTATGCAACTAATAATAACAAATTATCAAACAATAATAATATTTACCGTCATTTCTTGTATAAATAAATCAGTATTTATTTTAAAATCTCCATGCATAACTATAACAGAATTCGATCGTATTATAAATAAAAGTTAATACAGATAGCTTATTTAAATAAAAAAATAAAAAATTAGTTATAATTTATATAACATTGAAAATTTCTTTAAAAAATATAATATCAAAAAATAAATATATAATATTAAATACATTCAGATAACCAACTATTAAAAATTGTGAAATCAATCGAAGAAAAATAATATGGTCGGCCGGAGATAATCTAGATGCGATCGAACAAATAAAAACACGCGATTATACCCGGTTCCACTTGCCCCTATGCTTCACAAACAAGCGCACTAACGACTACGAAACTTGCCGTCACAGTTACCCGTCCAAAACTAAAAGCAAACTTCTTCGCTTTAATCAGGAAAGCTTTTCCTCGTTCTCCGTTTTCTGTTTTCCTACAAAACCGTCAAATGAGCAGCTGCTTTCTTTTGGATAATAACAAGTCAGTCTCTAATACTTATAGAATAACAACCTAATGAGTATAAGTAAAAATATTAAAACAAGGACTAACTTGTAATAAAAAATCAAAGCATAGCTTAATTTGTTTTTTAATAAAATATAAAAAACTGAATTATTATTAGTCCGTCATTTATTCAACGAGAAATGATTATGTTTTAACTAGATTTGCAACAAATAAATTATTTAATAAAATATTGTGTATAAATTAAGATAATATAATAATATTAATTAATAAAAATATAAAATTTATTAATTAATAAAAATAAATAACATAAATTATATAACAATTAATACTATCATGCAAAGGTGGAATTAAATTTATAATTTTGAGGGACTAAATTATCAACTCAAACTTGTACGCGCCAACACAACATCAACTTATTATCATAGCACGCCAGTCTATGTATTTCTTTTATTTGGCGCAACTTGAACCTGTGTTCATATCACGCCACTTTTTATATATTTTATTCACTCAAGTTCCGTCCTACGTATAAGCAATATAAAAAAGTCATTTATTTATTTTACAATAAACTATTCGATCGAGGCCTCGAGTGAAATATGCTAGTTTATACCCAATAGCTTATATTTTTAGCATTATTCTATTTAACTTAATTTAAAGTTTAGTCAAGTGGTTTATATAAAAAAAAATGCTTACCATTTATTCTTATAAATTACTATTAATAAAATACATTTTATATTCTTATTTATTTGAATTAAAAAAAAAAACAGTTTTGTTAATACAATTTGTATTTCTAGTTTAGTATGAGAATGAAGTAGATATTTTTTCTTACTTTGGGAGTAACTAAAGGCAAAAGTAAAATGTTTAGAGACTAATTTCAGCAGACACTTGTGCTTGGATATTATTTTAAAAGTGATTTTTATTTTTAAAAATAAAAAAATATTATTTAAAAAAAATTAAATTTTTAAATATTTTTCACAATTCTTAAAATTAATTTTTCAAAATTAATTACAAATTTAATCTTAGGACAACTACTTTATTTATTTAAAAAAAACACTAATTGTTATTTTTTTATTTAAGAAAATTATTTTTAGCGAACACTATTAAACATATTTTTGTTCTTAAAAATATAATTTTTAAAACATAAATTTTTTAATTTTCAAAAATATCATTTTGAAAACATTACCAATAGCACTTGATCAAAACGAAGAAACAAAAATATTTTGTTATGCTAACTAAATATTTATCACAACATTGATCAAAATTAAAAAAAGCCATCCGTTTATTTGCATTTACTAAAATTTATTATATTTACTTTTAATTTAAATTGATTAATTATAAAAGTTATTATGACAATGACAAAAATATTTAATATAAGTACCATATTTTAACATTTAAATTTATTACTGATAAGTGATCTAAAAGTTTCTCAAAATAATTTTTCAAAAATGATAGTAAATAAACAACAATATATGTCATTAACATTTTTTCTTAACATTTTATTATTAATAAATTTCCTTTTAATCTTTTACCAATAAAAATACAAATATTGGAAATGAGTAATTCTATGTCTCCTAAATTTTGATTTTAAATAAATGAAAATTATTAAGTAGGTGACAAGATAATAATAATTTTCAAAACAATAATATGTTAGATATACAAACTCAATTATATAAATTAATGTGACAGAATTATAATTTTAATGCACGTGTTATATTTTTACTAAAATAAGATAAATTTATAAAAAAAATAATAAATTATGTCACATCAATTAGTGCATTAATTTATACAAAAAAATATTTATATCCAATATTACTTTTTTAAAATTATTTATTACATTATCTAATCATAAGTTGTTTTATTAATGTCACTGGCTCGGCACATAAGTAGAAACTATATTTTAATCACATTAAATAAAAAATTTGTATCCATACCGTCCAATTTTATTTTATTTTTTAAAATATACCTTGCAATGTTCAACTTGGCTATGCTTAGATTCTTTGAGAATCACTGCCATGGGTCCCAATTTTATCAAATTGCTTTTCCAATTTCCAATTGCATGAAAAAATACGATGACTATTAAAAAAAGAACGAAAGAAAATAAAAAAAAATATAAAGATTTCGCAAGACAACGAAAAAGGGCCGTACGTGTCGCTTTATCGCCTACTGTTATTCCCTTATTTAATTTCAAAAATAGAAAGGGATAACAACATTTTAGTCCCTAATTTTATCCAAAATAATATTTGAATACATAATTGTTTTTTTATAATATATAAATCCCTGCGAGGATGAATTCGTGTGAATCATATCTGGAAACAAGTATTTATATATTAGATTATGTCTTTGACTGTTGTTTTGACAAACCATGGTGTCTAAAATGTTGGCGTCCGAGAAATATAACTTTAAAATTCCGTCTCTCTGAATTCCATAACCTCACAGCAATTCCTCTATACTTTCTTCATCTTTTTCCTTCTCCTCCTCCTCTTGAGTCTCAGGGTTGATGGGTTTTGAAGTCTCGTACACGTCCTCCGCCGCGAAATGGCTGGGATTTGTTACTGCCGTTTGGGTTCAAGCCATTTCAGGCAACAATTACACATTTTCGAACTACTCTGATGCTCTTAAAACGCTCATGAATCTCACCCAACTCGAATTAAACAATCTGTCAGTCGCGAAAGACGTCGGGAAGGCATTTGGCCTTCTCGCCGGACTGGCGTCCGACCGTATTCCGACCCCCATCATTCTTCTTATCGGATCGGTTGAAGGTCTGATAGGTTATGGCGCGCAATGGTTGGTTGTGAGTAGAAAGATTCAACCCATGTCGTATTGGCAGATGTGCATTTTTCTCTGTTTGGGAGGAAACAGTACGACGTGGATGAACACGGCCGTTCTGGTGGCATGCATGCGCAATTTCCGGAGAAATCGGGGGCCGGTTTCCGGCCTTTTGAAAGGGTATGTCGGTTTAAGTACCGCCATATTCACTGACTTATGTACCGCTCTGTTTTCCGATGACCCTGCTACGTTTCTATTCATGCTCGCCGTTATTCCTTTCGCCGTCTGCCTCACTGCCATCTGGTTCCTCCGAGAGAGGCATCCGGCCACCACGCTGGCGGAAGAGAAGGAAGAAACGAAATACTTCTCCCTCTTCAACATCGTCGCTGTTGTTGTTGCTCTTTACTTGCTATTATACGATTTCTTGCCAAACAAAACTGAAACCATCTCTTTTGTCTTCTCCGTTATTCTATTATTACTACTCGCATCTCCGGTTGTGATTCCGGTTTACCTATTCATTAAGAGCTGGAATTTGAACCGGGCGAGAACTGGAGTAGACATTGAAGAACAGGTCGTCCAGCCGTTGTTGAACCCAGAAAATACAGCGGAAGAAACTGAGCAAGTTGTGGTCGTGCAAAAGCAGGACGAACAGGCGGCTGCGGAGAAGGTAAAGATAAAGCCGGCGCTGGGAGAAGATCACACGATCTTCGAGGCTATGAGCACCGTTGACTTCTGGATCTTGTTCGCGTCGTTTCTTTGTGGGGTCGGGACTGGTTTAGCGGTGATGAACAACATGGGACAGATTGGTCTTGCTCTTGGATACGCCGACGTTTCGATCTTCGTTTCTCTTACAAGCATCTGGGGATTTTTCGGGAGGATTATATCGGGTTCTGTGTCGGAGTTTTTTCTCAAGTACGTTGAAATCATTACTTACAACTGAGTTTAATTTGATCTAATTACTTGATTATTATTTATTAATTATTTGATTTACATTTGTGTGACATTTAGCGAGCTCCCCTTCAGCTAGTGCATGTCAATGCTATAAACGACGTCGTTTTGTAGTGCGGTATTCTTTGGACGGTCGGTTTGTAGTGGGTTCAGATTGGACGTTCGGTTCACACACACACATATTCTTTGGAAAATTCGAATATTTTTCAACCAAATTAGTTCAACTCTTGGTTCTGCTCAAAGGCTAACTGAAATACTTGAAAATTTGTTGAATACACGAGATAGAAAAAAAAAATTCGGATCTTAATTGTTGAATTTGTCAAGGAATTAAACCAATTTTGATATTATGTTTAAGTTTTTTCCTTCTTAGGATATTTTACAATCTTATATTGTGACCAAATTCATTTTAAATGATAAAATCTCTTGAAACCCAATAATTTAATATAAGTTAGAGAACTTTAACACTAGGTCAAAGAACTTTTACGACCATTATTATATGATGACCAATCTAATTTATAGTTGGTTGTTTCATTTGATTTCATAGTTGGAATGGTAGAAAATTTGTGGGTAGTTGTTAGTTGGAATATGCAAAAGCTTTTCAAGTTTACAATAAGGGTATAGGCATATACTCTTTTTACTTTTCATTAGGTTCAAATTAGATTATGTATATTCAATTAGCGTTGGAAATATCCTCTACTATCCTTCGTTATTAAGACAATTCTTTTAGGTTTTTCCTTTCACTCAATTCCTTTTTCCTTTTATGAAAACAAGAAATTTATTGGAATATTGGTATTGATAGATCAAAATATTAGAAGTTTTGGATTATTGTGGCTTTAAATTCTTGGTTGTCGGTGTTTATTGAATAGTTTACTTGTTATACGTTGAAAGTTAAGTTGAATAGACGCAAAAGTTGATTATATATATTGTTGCCTTAAAGGGGAGAAAAAGGAGAGATTTTGGTATTGGTAGGTTAACAATTTGTGAATGTTTGCTGTGAAAGATTTGGTTTTTTGGTTTGTCTCGCATTATACTTCAATCTTCATAACCTGAAAAAATGAAGTGGGAATTGATTTTAGGAAGTTACGACCCATCATTGTGAATAATAAAAAATCAGAAGAGTAAATTTGGAATATTATAATTCTACTTTTTTGGCTGTATTTGACAGCGGATGAGAAATCTAGTTGTCTTTTTCACCCAATTAATAGAAAAATCTCTTTGAAGTTAAGTTATGCCCATCCCAAGCAGTCTTTGCCGATATCACTTTTCAGCCGTTCTCTTCAAAATATTTTATTATGATCTACTAAAATTGACCTAACAGATTTTATTCGAAGAAAGTATTAGATATTAGATATTAACAATCTTATTAAAAAATTAACGTCGATAAATATGTTTTTTAATTTTATTTTTAAAATACAATAAAAATATTATTTTCAAAATATAATAAACTGTAAAAACATCACAATGTTAAACGAAATCTTAGTCTTAGTCGATGTTTAGTACTATTTTTCATCTACATGTTCTTAAAACTTAACAAGTATTCATTAAATTTTTTTATTAATATTTAACAGTGAGTGATTTCCTCGGACAATAGTTGTGACTTTGAAGCGCAACTGTTAACAATCCAAGCTTGTAAGGCAACTTAATTTATTGAGTCTTGTTTATTCGTACTATTGTTATAAATGAAAGCCGGGCGTCCCATTTTGTTTGTTTTTTTCCTTGGTCTAATTCTGAATCCATAGAGCTTTCAACTAACTTTGACTTTTCTGTTTCAGGAAAGCGGGAACACCAAGACCTATATGGAATGCAGCTTCTCAGGTTTTAATGGCTGTTGGCTACATTCTCATGGCTTTGGCCATGCCTGGTTCTCTATACATTGGTTCAATCCTAGTTGGCTTATGCTATGGAGTCCGTCTCGCGGTCACTGTTCCTACTGCCTCTGAACTATTCGGCCTCAAATACTACGGCCTAATCTACAACATTCTAATCCTCAACCTCCCCCTCGGATCCTTCCTCTTCTCTGGCCTGCTTGCGGGATATCTCTACGATGCACAAGCTGTCCCAACTCCGGGAGGTGGCAACACTTGCGTCGGAGCACACTGTTACAGGCTTGTGTTCATCATCATGGCTGTAGCGTGTATTATTGGATTCGGTTTAGACATTTTGCTTGGGGTGAAAACCAAGAACATATATACCAAGATTTACAGGAGCAGGAAATCGAAGAAATTGTCGATGTCGTCGGAATCTAATGGTCAATAACAAAAATGCAGCAGCAGTATTGTGAGGCCAAGAAAGTAAGGATTGAAGGGCTTATTATAAGCTCCGTGACATCCTAGTTTTGGCATCAGTTTGTTAGTCAATATTTTTTGTATGGCAGAATGATTTTGTACTGAGATGTGTTACATCTGTGTACTATCACCAAATGTTATAATATTCGATTAGAGCCTTGCGTACTTTTTTGTACTTTCAATAAATAATTTTTAATATTTTTTATTCAAATTGATTGTGTTAATGTATTTGTTTGGAAGGTATTGAGTGAATTCAATATGATACAGAGTCCAAAACCTATCCAAAATGGATGAGTGTCCAAACCAATTAAAAGTCCCCTTGGGTTTTATTTTATAATACAGTGTTGAGATAAAAAACGATCATTTTCATTTTATTTTTGTTTTGGAAAAACACTGGTTTTAAATACAATAACGTAAGTGTCCAAATATCTTCTTTATTCCCCAAATTGCAGGGTTTATGGAATTCAAGAATTTAAAAATCAACAAAAAATTATAACATTTTTTTTTTAATCTCAGGTTTATTGGATCCCTAATTTTATGAATTAGGAAAAAATTAGACATTTTATTTCGTTTCCCCCCCTGAAAATCAAGAATTTATAGCCCTCTGAAATTATATATGTTACAAACATAAAATATTTTCTCTATTTTCCCAAATTCCTGTATTTGTGAAGTTCAAGAAATTGGGCATCAAATAATGAAATTTCTTTTATTTATTAAAAAATTTTTGACACAATGTTTTGAAACTTATAAGTATGTTCTTCTTCTCCTTTCCTAATTTTTTCTAAAAAAGAAACATTTCAACAACCTTAAATAATTATTAATTAAGTATAAAAACACTTATAATTTAAAACAATCACTTGATGAAATTTTACACAAGTAATAAATTCTAAATCAAATTTAATATAATCTGATTTAATAATTAAACAATTTATTAATTTAGAATAATATCTTTTAAAAATTTTATTATGATTCTAAATAACTTCTTTTCTAATAATTTTTTCAAAGAGAATACTAATGATTATAAGCATGATTCATTTTGTTGAAATTGAAAATATAAAGTAATTTCATAAGAAATAATATATAAAAAAAATATATTTTCACCCACAATATGATACACAAATTACTTGACAATTAGGGGCAGATTTTTAGTGAATTTAAAATCAAATTTTCTCTTTTCATTTTAAAATAGTTAAACACTCTCTCTAAATTCTATGTGTCTTTTTCTCCTGCTTTCACTCTCCGTTATCTACCCGTTCTCCCTTTTCTATTAATTTTTTTTTTTTTTTTTATCTCTTTTCCTTTATTTTTTCTTCCTCTTTTCTCTTTTCTCTTTTCTTTTTTTCTCCTCTTTTATTCCTCTCCTTCTCTCTTCTTTCTCTCCTCCTCTCCTCACCTTTTCTGAAACCGAAAGTCAGAACAATTTTTTGTAGTTCTTGTTTTCTATTGTGTTAACAAAACAGTGCCAATTATTGCAAAATGGGTTTCTTTAGGAGAAGTATGGGCCGAAATAACTTTAGAATGGGCGTCTTAAGGAGAAGTATGGGCCTAATAAACCTTTGGGCTTTTACTTAAATCTCTAAAATGTCATTTAAAATTTCAAATTCCAACTAAATAACACTTAAATTATTAAAAATATTACTTAATTATTAAAAAATTTATTATACTCTTAAACTTTCATTATGATAAAAAGGAATAGTTTCATATACTCTCTTAGAATTCATGAAAATAAAAAATAGAAGATAATTTTGTAAAAACTAACAAATAACAATATTTTTTAAAATATTTAATTAGTTATTGATTATCACAAAAATATAAAAATAATTAAGATAAATTTTTTATCTTTCAACAAAATTAACTATATCAGATTGTTATAATATTTAGTGAATTTAATATATTGACTATCATAAAAATTTAAAACTATCATAACCTTTTAATAAAAATTAACGCCATTCAAAAGAAAAAAATAAAAATAGTCTTAGTTGAATTAGTTTTTTATAATACATGTGTACATTCTCGTAATTAACACGGTGATATTATTAAAGACTGATTTTATAATTAAAAAAATAAAGAGTAACCGACTTGGTATAATTTATATTTTTTTAAAGTTTGATTATAATTATTGGTAATGACGTGTTTTAATTCTTTCCTAAAATCAAACATGTATATAAATTTAATTAATTAAACGAAAAAATGTACTTGATTTTTAAAATTTTTAAATTATAAAATATATAATAAATTTTTAATTTTATGTTACATTTTTAATTCTTATGTTAAACGATTTAAATTCTAAATTTTACTTAACATAACAAAGATACTATTAGGATAATTTTGTTAATTTTATAAAATCTTCTACTATATATTACAAAGGCATAAAAAATATATTAAAATATTTTTTTAACATAATTAAAATTAAGGGTTGTAATAATGAAGGGTTATTATTACAACCTTTTATGTAATAATCCCCTATTTATCAATACACCCTATTAAGATTTTAAAATTTCTAATATTTTGTAAACTAATCCTGCGAATTATCAAAAATATCCACATCTATTTAATATTTCTATCATCTCTCTCTCTTTTTAATTTTAATTATTATTATTTATAATACTTACATTTATAGAAATTGACTATAATTTTCAAGTACGGATGATTTTTAATTTTTGAATTGTATTCTCCAATAATTTTTATTGTTATCCAAATAACTTTAGGATTTAGGGTGAAATGATTTTATTTAAAATTTAGTAAATCAACTCGGTAATTACAAAAATATAAGGTGGGGTATGAAATTAACGATCATATTTGCCACAAAATTACGTTTTGTAAACGGTGAAAGATGTATAGTTTCTTGTCGGGCTACCAGTTTGATAATTAAATCTTACGGTCAGAATTTTTAAATAACTGAAAAAACCAATGCATCTGCTGAGTACAGATGTCGTATGGTGGATAGACTCTCAAAATATATTTAAACTCTATCTACTCTTTATTTTAAAAAATAAAAACTAACATTATTTATTGCACCTGAAATTTTATATTCTTAAATTAAGGTATCCTAAAGAAATTTCAATCTACAAAATTTTAAATAAAAAATTAAATGCATTTGATAATAAATTTAAAAATAGCAAGTAAGTCATTGAATTTGACAAATCCACACTAGAGATTTTTTACCCTTAATTGGATATCCTCTTTTATGTGGAAAGATGAGTAGTTGGACTTTATTCAATGTCATTTCATTATATAATAAATTTGTTAACCTTTATAACCATATTTGAGAAAATATATTAATTTAAAAACCATAAAAGAATAAAGGGTTCAACCCATCAGGCAAGGCATCAGTTTTTTTTCCTTCTTCCAACAAAATCTACTATTGTTGTTCATTTTCGTCCACAGTTTAATTACAATTATAAGTATGAATTCAATTTCTTAAACTTGGTAAGGGCAATATATTTTTATTTTATCATATGGTGTTAAGCTACTGTTTGTTGTTTTTTAGATTATTGGGTTCAAAGTTTGCAGCAAAATTTCAGAGATTATACATGCCAAAATGAGAAAACGAGGACCTTGTTTTCATTGTGGAACTGAAAGTAAGTGTTTTTTAATAAATTATTTCATAAATAAATTTAATACATTCTTTAATTTTATATTTTATATCATTTTATTTTATGTTATTTATTATATTATGGTATTTTATTACTTAAAAGAAAATTTTAGATAAAATTAACATAACATGACATTTATATCTATATGTATATCTGTGAAATTTTATCATACAAGTATTAGAAATATTAAGATAGTGAAAAATAAATTTAGATATTAATTATAGAGGTTACATATTAATTTAATATCCAATATAAGTTATTAATTTTCAAAATGTCAAGATTAAGAATTTATTATTATAATTATAATAAAGAAATAAAAAATTTAAACTAAGAAATTTTTAAAAAATTGGGATTTACACGAATTTTTTAAACAATTATGAAACTACTTTTATATATATATATATATTTGATCAAATCATAAGAGTTTAGAATTAATTTTCTTTATAATTTAATTTTTGATATTTGCAATGTAGAGACTCCCCTCTGGAGAAATGGCCCTGCTTCAAAACCCGTGTTATGCAATGCATGTGGATCAAGGTACAGGCTCAGAGGAACCCTTCTCAATTATACACCAAAGCATCTTCAATTTCGAATTAGATCAACCAATTTTCCACCATTGAAGAACAAGAAAATGAAGACGAAGCAATTAAGAGAAACCATCCTGAAGAATTCAAATGATCAACAAAATAATGATATCGTTCATCTTAATTCTGCTTCTGAACAAGGTTATGATAGTAGTAAAAGATCAAGCTCTTCTGAGTCCATAATCTTACCATACACTACAGAGACTGGGGATGAAAACTACCTCGACCCAGCAGTATTCGAGCCATTCACGTCAGGTAATTAATTAATTAAATAATCACATTAGCAGTCAGATAAACTAATCACAACTTGCTATCTCCATTTTTTGTGAGATCAATATATATGACAAACAAAAATACATCAGTAAGATACATACATATATTCTGTCACCTTGATTCCTTAGAAAACAAAAAAACAGTGCACTGCTGTTGATCAGTCTCACCACGTCTTGCTTCTAATTAATTAGAAATTAATATTGTAATTAACTTTAATATTGCAGACGGTAAAATATTAATCCAACAAAAGAAGAAGAAGAAGAAGAAACGTGCTTTATGGGATGTTAATATTCCATCAAGAAAGAGGTCAATGGCAGCATACAGTAGTCTTTCACCAATTGAAAGGCTTCAAAAAGACCTTTACGAAATTCAAAGCACTATTATTAGGAATAAAGAAGATCAAGAGGAAGATGACAATGATGGTGTGCTCCTTTATAATAATCATCATCTCAATAATCACATTCCTCCCTCTGAAATTGGTCTTGGTACTGTGCTTCTTAAGCCATCAACTACCAAACAATAATCAAGTTCCACATGTCATGTTGGATAAGCTTAAGATTTAAGGTATATGAATGGGCTGGGTCGTTTGGCTCCAGAGAAAATGAGAGAA